>AZIM01000945.1:49888-60879 GCA_000516915.1 Ophiophagus hannah
AGAAAGAAAGAAAGAAAGAAAATAAATTGCAAGGAAAAAAAGTTGAAGGAAAATAGAAAAAAAGATACAAGTTATTGGCTGTTGGGGGGGGGAGTAAATGCTGGTTTTCAGCAAAATGTTGTAAAATGTGGTCACGTGACTGCAGGATGTTGCAAGTGGCCATAAATGCAGGCCAATTGCCAAGGGCCTGAAATATGATCATGTGACTGTGGGAGGGCAAAAGGTGTTGGAACTTCAGAACTGGGTTATAAGTACCCTCAAGGAGGTCCACTATAACTCTGAACAGCTGCTAAGTGACTGGTCATAAGTTGAGGATTACAGGTAAACATCAAAGACATAAATCACAAGTTCATATTTTTTTTCATTTTTACATAAAACATCTAAGGGGTTTCTACTCAGCAATAAATGTTGTCTTCTAATCAAATAAGTTAAATTATCTCAGCAAGATGTGTCCATTTCACCAACCATTCCTCCATAATGAATACTATTGATTTTTTTCATTATCATGCATATAATCATCTGTTCACAATAGTCATATATTAAAATAATCTTTCATGGGTTTTTCCCGTTTATGCATTAGTCTAAAAACAATATTGACTGAATATTAATATTAATCTTTCAAATCCTCTATATTGAAATATGTATTTGAACCCAGTTTTTAAAGCTTTTTTACATATCTACCAAGCATGATAAAATGTCTCCTTGTATTGTTTACATTGGCAACCTACTTTTGAAATATCTTTATACGTTCTACGGTAGATCATTTCTCTGATATCATATACCAACAATACATTATTCAATAAAAATTCCTTTAAGATCATAACAATGTAAAGTTTGACCTTTCAAGCACATATTTTCCCTGACCCATTTATATATAGTATTATAACCAAAATTCCTAGCTCATTTCATCAGTTCTTCTGTTTCAAATTTCAACAAAAGTGAATACATTTTAGCAATTACATATTTATCAATACATAACTATACTTCAAATTCCTGTTTCACTTCATAGCATAAATCTTTTTGCCAGTTTGAATCCTTCCAATAACTATAAATAGGAAAACTATCGACAACTACATCCTTCTACTATTAATTGTTCTCGATTTAATTTTAAATTCCCCTTAATGTTTTTCCAATGATTCTTGATATATCAACCATTTGTCCTTGCCTGTAGTTTCTTTTCTATTACAGGCTTCTAAGGCTTAGATCCATAAAGGGGGGAGGGGTTGGACACAACATGTATTCCATCTATTCCATATTCTCAATGTTCTCAGTAATAAAATGATTTTTGAAATTTACATTAACTTTAAACTTCATTATACTATAAATACCCGTTATCCAAACCCCAGGTCATAATCTTCTAACTCCAAAAGTCTCTTTTTCTCTCAGCAGCACCCATTCTTTAATCCAGACCAAACAAGCGGCAAAATACAATTTGAAACCCAATCTTCCTCTTCCCTTTGCATCTTGTAACACTTTATATTTAACCCGGTTTTTTCTCTTGCCAAATATATTTAGATGATTTTTTCTGCCACTGTTTAAAAGTACATCATTGAAACCAGGTACTTACTATCTGAACAAAAGCATCAATCTTGGCAAAACATTCATTCTCCCTTCTAACGCTGAGATAGGTCAGGTGATGGGTTGTTCTTGTCCTAGCTGATTGGACTGAGTCTGTCAAAATGCTGACTAGCCTAGCTCTGCCCACTGTGGGTGGCTCCTCCCAGCTTTCAACTCAGTCCTCAGCCAGGACGGATGCAATCGATTGCCTCTCCTGTGCCTTTTTCAAGGCAGCTTCACTCAACAGAAAAGAGAAAAAAAGTTAAAAAAAACACCGCTCTGACTCTCAGCTGTTTGTCAGAGCCGCAAAACAGTTAAGGGTTGCTCCGGCAGTCCGGAGCAGCCAGCAAAGGCCATGGGGCCGCTTTTCGGGCCTCTGCAGTGAAGAGGCTGCGTGATTCAGACAGCCATTTTGGAGAGCAGGCAGCATCAGCCTGTACTTTCCAGAGCTGTGGGGCCATTTTCGAGCCTCTGCGGTGAAGAGGGAGGCTGCTATTCGAGCAGCCACCCAAGGAGCTGCCCCTGCCCTCCAGGGAGCAGTGAAAGGCCGAGGAGCCTGTTTTTGGGCTCTTTGTTGAATCAGGGAGCCTTGTGGCCGGCAGTGGCCATTTTGTTTGGCAGGAGGTTTGACCTGCTTCTCCAGCCATTCCAGCGCCAGGACCAGCACTAGGCCATCGGCCTCTGAAGCTGCTGGTCCAGAAGACTACGAAGGGTAGGCGCTGTACAAATTGTTTGTTTCGGTGGGGGACCTGTCCCTGTGTCTGAAGTAGACCAGGGCATCCAGGCTTCAGGCCAGGCCTGGTCTATATTTAGAAGCCCTATTAGGCCCCAATGGGTGTTAGTCCCAGTAGGAAGTGTTAAAACCTCCTACTGAAGTGGTATAGGGCTGAAGATGAGTGGTTTGGAGCTAGGGGATAAGCAAGAAGATATCCCGTTTAATTCCCTTCGTGTGCTTCTCCTCCTTACACAGGGTTGCAAGTCCAAGAAAGGCCTTCTTATTTCAAGATGGCGGACGCCCCTAGAGGCAGCAGGACCTCCAGAGCAGGAAAATCCCATAGGACAGCTTCATCTGCTTCAAGCAGCAAACAAAGAAAGCAGGCCTTGCCAACTAAGAAGGCCTCTAGGGCAGAGGAGAAGGATGCTTCCAGGCAGCAGAAGGCCCTAGAGAAGCCAATTGCCAAGGTACAAAAAGCCTCAAGGATCAGATCTCCAGACAAAGAGACTTCTGCTTCTCATCATAGTACAGTTGATCTCCAGGATCAGGAACCTGGAGTTTCCTCCAGGACCATGGCTCAGACTTGGTCCCCTGATGTAGTTGAAGGTGATTCCACATATCATCCTACTGTTGAGGGAAGGCCTTATGAAGATCCTCAAGGAGGTTTCAGGGCGGTACCTTGGCAGGAGCATGAGTGCAGTAGGCCTGGAGCGGAGGCCACTTTTACACTTACTGCTGCTGGCCTCAGACCTGCTGAGCCTTCTGAGTCGGAGATCCCTGTTAATATGCAGCTTTTGATAGACAAGAGCATCAGAAAGGGAATCTCTGAAGGCATTCAATGGTTTGCCCGCCATTCTTCAGTGGTATCTGAGGCGTCTGTGATTCCATCCCATGAACAGTTGGCTCTGTTATCAGAAAGAGGTTCCCTGATTCAGGAATGTGATTCTCCAGCTGCTTCGGCTTATGTTCCATCTGTTACTACTGCACCTTCCTTGATAGGGGAGACAGAAAAAAGGGAATCTGACATGTCTGAGGATGAAGGTCTCACACCTGAAATTCCAGTGTTTTCAGGATTGTTTAAACATATGTTATTCACCCCTTTATTCTTCAAGGCTAGAAACACTGCCAACCTGAAAGATGCTGATGATGAAGATTCGTGTGTTCAGGCTCCCATGGAGTCGGATGTTCTTTTTGATGAGCCTATCATAAGGAAGGAGGTGGTATCACCCCCTAGGCTTTTTCTGAAAGTGGTTCAGAAACAGCTGGATTCACTGGCTTCAGGACCATTGTCTTCTGACCACAGATTCTTCAATATCAGTCCAGAGCTCACCAAGAGCCTCCAAGTGCCCACAGAAGATGCACCTGTAGCATTCTTGGCTTCTACCTCTATGGCTCCTTCTGATCTGGAAGATGTCCTCAACGCCAAGGAGAAAAGGATCGAGCAGTCTTTGCAAAGATCTCACCAGGCAGTTGCCTGGGCTGTGAAGGCATCCACAGCAGCGTCGTTCTTCACCAGAACATCTCTCAAATGGCTGAAGCAGCTACAGGACAGGATCCCGGTTGCAGACATCCAAATTCATCAAGATCTTAATAAGATAGTAGCTACAGCAGAGTTCACAGCAAATGCCACTCTTCACGGGGCCAGGTTTGCCACCAAAGCCATCGCTTCTTCTGTGGTAGCCAGGCGCATGTGTTGGCTGCGTAATTGGCAGGCTGATGGCAGGAAAAAATGGAAGCTAGCATCAACTCCTGTACGAGGTGACAAGCTATTTGGGGAAGCATTAGACCTGTTCCTGGTGGAAACCAAGGATAAGAGGAAAGTGCTTCCATCGCTTTACAAGAGGGCAGAGAACCGACCTGCCCCATACTTCAGGAGCCCAGCCTTCTGGGATGAATCTGGATCCAGCTTCCATCGGTCTGCCAAGACCTCTTATCTGAGTTGGTCACTCTCTCAGTTTGCCCAGACCTGTGTATATTCCACCCTCACCGGGTGGTTTTAATGTTGGATCCAGTATTTATTCCCAAAGTCAACACCTTGTTCCACAGATCACAAGAATTCCAGATTTCTGTTGCAAAACAGTCCATGACTTGGAAAAATCTTGGCATACCCTAGATGTGCATAGGGCATTAAAGATTTATCTCAAAAGGACTTCAGAATGGAATCCCTCTTTTGTTCCTTCCAACCTGCCACATTGGGGGGAAAGGTAACTCTATCTACAATCAACAGATGGATCAAGTCATGTAACTCCAGGGTGTATTCGAGTTGCGCCCTTCCAGTTCTCAGGGGTATTATGGCTCATTCCACTCATAGTGCTGCTACAACAGCAGCCTGGGCAATGCGGGCATCAATTGAAGAGGTCTGCAAGGCAGCCACTTGGGCATCCCCATCTCCTTTCATAGGCCACTACCATCTGGACGCTCTTGCTTTGGCAGAAGAGTTCTGCAAAGAGTGGTCACGGAGCATGGCAATCAGGACCAGACTTGAACCCTTCCGAGGACAATCCAGCTTTGGTATGTCCCATCACCTGACCTATCACAGCCTTACAAGGGAGAATGGGCATTGTCTTTCCTGAACACCATTTCTCCTTAAAGGCTAGATAGATCAGTCCCACCCTGATGGATCTGGTCCGGGATGTGGACCGATGGGAGGGGGGGGCGATGACCCGGTCTCTATTTGTGTTTCAGAGGCAGTCCTGTCTGTCACGATGTCTTTTCCGAAAGCTGGGAGGAGCCACCCACAGTGGGTGGAGTTAGGCTAATCAGCCTTTTGACAGACTCGGTCCAATCAGCTAGGACAAGAGCAACCCATCACCTGACCTATCTAGTCTTCAAGGAGAAATGGCGTTCAGGTAAGACAACGCCCATTTTTATCACAGAGATTCTCCCCACAGTGACCATTTTAATTTCTTCCATCTTAACATGTCATTCTTAATCTCATCCAGTGTCTTAACAATTATTTTGAAATAACATAAAATTCATATTTGCCATAGTAGTATCCAATCTTTTTTCTCAATCTTAAAATCAGTTTTCTCCATCAGTTATATTTGTTCTAATTTCATATTTTTGTTAACACCTTTGTCTACTGATTATTCTTAAAATCTGCTAAAATAGCAAAGACCTTTAATCTATCCACTAATATTTCTACTTCATTTAGTGGACCTTCTAAAATTAACACTAAATCATCCACAAATGTCTTTAAATTATAAATTCCCTTTTAAATTTTAACTCTCATAATCCTGTTCAGTACCCCAAGAACTAAAATGAATGAAGTGCTGACAGCAGACATAGTTGTCTTATTTCTTTTTGAATTTCACAAAGGTTTAGTTCTATTATTATTTAATAAATATTTATTTATTCATAATTAATAATAATTAATAAAGTATTAATTTTATTTGACATCCATCTCACTACAAGGTGGCTGTGAGTGACCTATAACATCAAAGCAATAAAAGCTCCCTTGTTATGGACCCTGTAATCCCTTAATTCAGAACAGAGTCAGGGGCAACTGTATGTAATTGAGCATTTACTAGCCACATGCCCTTCCTGACACTGTGGAGTTTACAGCAGATATTTTTTCTTTGTGCCATAGGAGAGAAACATCTGCCGCTACCTAGGTTTGAACTCTCAACCTTCCAAGTGAGAGGCAAGCATCTTTACCACTAGGCCATCACACCAATCAAAAAGCAATAAAACTGTAAAAAATAAATATTTCTGATACAAAGTATTTTTGATTTCTGCGAAGTTATAAATCAGTCTTACCCATTTAATACCCATAAAATCTCCAATGTTCATATGTTACAAAACTCTAAACAAAATAATCCAATTCAAAGACCTTCTCTGCATCTAAGAATATCACTGCAGCTTGTTTTTCAATATGTTGCTTTAAGATTCCAAAATATTCACTTCTAATATTACCTTGTAATTGTCTTTTAAATAAAAACTCACATTGTAAAGATCGCAAAATTTTATCCTCAAAAAATCAATAGGAGGAGGCCAGCAATCTACCTGGACCAAATACACTTTCTGTTTTAGTCCTTTTGATAGCTTCAACAGTGTCCTTATAAGTCCATTCAAAATTTGTGTCCCATGCTCTGTAATCTTCAGTAAATTCTCTTTATGAGAGTATTCACCCACTTTTTCTGTGAAATTTTGACCTTTATATAAAGATGTGTAATACTAATGAAACCATTTTGCATATTTACATTACCTGTTACTGCAGTGCAGTATTCCCTTCTTGCAAATTTAATATCACTTTATTTTTTGTTTTCACACTTTATATCCTAACCATCTCCCAAATTTATTTGGTTGCAAATTCAAAATTTTGTTTTGTATAATCCATCTTTATTTCCATCTCTCTTACTGTTAACATAATTGCCTCTATAGAAGCTTAATTTGGTGAGTAATAATTGACATTCCCTGGGGATTTTAAAATTCCTTTTATCTCGTCCAAAATAATTTTTCTTGCCTTTTCTTTTTACATCACTATTACATAATGTGAAATATCCTCTTATGAAAGCTACATTTGTATACCAAACCACCCTTAACTTCTGTGCCTTTATTGTTCTTCTAAAAAAATTACTTCAACTTTTTACAATCCTCCAGCATTTCTTCTTGTAACATCATCTCATCAAATCTCCACCTAAAAGATCATTTTTTTCTTTTAAAAGTTAAAGCCTCTAGATTGTAATCTGAAAGTCTTTGATAATATCTGAACTTTATAAACCTCTCAGAAATCCAAATCACATCTATTCTTTAAAAATATGTCTCAGAAAAATAAGTGTATTCTTTTGATTCACCATTTTTACATCTTCATACATCAACAAGCTCCAAAACAGGGGTCGCCAACTTTTTGGACCTCAGGGACCACCAAACATTAGATTCCTACATTAGATTTATTGCTCTAAATGGCCTTGTTCAAGTTTAAATAACTTGATAAAAATAATGTAAAATTTTTAATTTTCTTCTTGTCTGTTAAAGTTCCAGTTTTAAAAATCCTTATGCGCATTAACCTTCAGCTATTGTATTTTATGCTGCAGACACTTTTTGTCTTAATCTGAATCTTTTCCTGCAAGGGACATACATAAGGGCATACAGGACAGCTTCCTGATGATATCTGATAGTTGGATGTCAGGAATGCCTTTTAAAGATCTTACTTCCCCAATGGGCACTTTTACACTCATACAAATTTAATTTAATCACAAAAAATAAATTTCCTTGTTCCAAGAAATGTGACAAACAGAATTTTTGGAGACTGTAGTACATATCTGTTTAATGATTCTGAATCAGAGTACCAAGATGCTATGTAGAAAAATTATTCACCAACCTTTATGTTCTTGTTTAAAACTGTTATTGTTTGAATTGATGAATTTCACACACACACCTTGTTATATTTTCATTTTATATGCTGCTTGAAAGAAAAAGCTAAGAGTCAAGAAGGCAAGTTAATCTGCTTAAAAGAAAACTTGATGGTATAAAAGAATTTATACCTGATGATATAAAGGAATTGAAAACTTCATGGAATAACTATTAATATAATGTTCCATCCCACCAAGATTTCATTCTTGTGACAGATGTTATAGACAACTGTATCTGAAATTAAACCACCTATTTTCACACGAGTTATCTTGAAATAATGCCATATTCCGTTTTGTATTAGATTTCACACTCTTAAGTCTAACTAAACCAAGTGTCTAACATTGTCATTCTATATCAGCAGTAGATGAGCAAAAAATACTGATACTTTTTATCATACAGCTTACCTTTCAATACATCATGCAAATTCAGAATTGTAAACTGCTATTCAGAATGGGAAAAAGGAAACCAGATGCCATCTAAATTTGGAGGGGATAAGTCACTAAAGTGACTAACCATCAAGTTAAATTAAATTGAATTTGTAGAAGTTTTAATATAAAATACTGAAAAAGTATCAGAATGCTGCTCTTGTTCTAGGGTCAACTGGCTCAAGAGCTAACAATAAAATTACCTAAGAGCAATCACTATTAAAGGCTTATCCACAATTTGTGTTAAGTAACAGATTAATCCAGGTAGCCTAATCACTATAAGGATCTAACCACATAATTTTGGAAGAGGTAAATATTATTCAAAATAAATTGCAAGTATAGTTTTTCTCCCAAAAGTTATTTAGGCTGTATTCACATAACATAGCTAATCTGGTTTGCTGCTACCTTGGGGTAAATATTTACTCTAGGAATATGGTGGCAGACAAATGAGCAGCCATCTTTGAAGGAAGTCCAGCTGTCAGGAAAGTAGCTGGAAAGCTGTCACTTCCTGCTTTATGCTCCTTAAGGAAAAAGCAAAAACTTGACAACCTGATAAGGGCTGGTATAGAAAGGGAGATTATGCATCTGCTATTATAACTATTCCTAATGGACAAAGGGGTGGGGAATTAAAAGAAGAAAGCTCTGAGATAAGGAACACTTACAGGTGCCCCATTTTTGTGAAACCACTCTGGGCAATTTTCTCTTTAATAGCAGGGAAGTATCAACACTTGGTTACTTATCCTTCCTATTTCATTCAAGGTAGGATGGTTAGTTAATCCAAAACAACTTTCTCTAACAATAAACTGATTAGGTTATGGGTGGTTGCATTACATGTGAACTACCCCTTGACTTAAACATTTCACCCAACTAAAATAGCTTTTATTTCTACTGTAACAATTTGGTTTGTTTTTTTCAAATAGCTACCAAAAACTTCCACTGCATCATGTCATTGTCTAAATACCTATTACCTATTCACTTTCTTATCGGCAGCAAAACAAGTTTCTCCTCATACATAGGCTTTTTATTACAAAAATCAGCTTCCCGGCAAATGTCTTTATCATGTTTGCCTTCTGTACTATATGAGCCAAGGCTGCCTAACAATTGGATGATAGCTAGGAAGTACATAAAAATATAACATATTCCTTTACTTTATACTTTTCCTGACCAAAAAACCTTTATAAACAAGTTGTGTTGGTCTCAGTCTAAACACCTTGCATATAAACTATTTAAATATATTTATTCTAATGTGCAAAAGCAATATGAAATTCTTACATATGTAGGCAATTTTAATTCATTAAAAATAAAATTGAAAAGATACTAGTGCAAAACAAATAAAAACATGAGCAGCAATACCACTTCTGGGAGTAGAAATTTTCATAGCCCAGGAAGGTTGTCTTACCGCAAATAAAAGCAATTAGAGAAAAATCTCTAAATATTAATCCAATGAAGAAACATAAAATGGAAAATTGCAGAAAAATATGAATCCTGAATCAGAATTTGCACTGAGTAATATTATTGTACTCACAAAAGGGATAGTGGATATGAGATTAAAAGCAAAAAGCATGACTGGTATTTGCCCAGAAGTGGAAGGAGAAAGAAATCCCTAGTGAAGATGAAGTAACAAATAAAATTTTGATATGCCATGAAATGGATAGGCTAGCCCTAGAGATGAAAAATAAGGATGAATCGGAATATTACATAATTTGGAATAGATTTCATCATTGGTGGGGACAGAAAGGAAGGACCTAAGATGGAAAGGAGTTGTTGAAAGGATATCCGAGACGATGAGACTAAAATAACACTAAGGATGTTGGAGGATGTAATTAAGGATGAATAAATGTATATATGTGTATACATATATGTACAAATGTATATAAGGTCTATATTATATTATATTACACTAGAATGATGACCAAAGTTGATGTCAAAACGATTCCACCACGTTCAATGTTTTTAAATGTTATGTTTAATAAAAAAAAAATTTTTTTAAAAAAGCAAAAAGCATGACAAGAAAACAATGAAGTATAGAATGAAAAATAACAGACTAACCAGTCATGTTAGTGCACAAGAACATGTAACTTGGAAACAGGAAAAAAGTAATTAATAGAATATGAACTAAAAGTAGACTAACAGATTTCAGTGTTCATCATCAAAATATAACTCTAAAATGTTTTTGCCCATCTATTCTGTTCTAATTTCAACTACAGAACTGCTTTTTAAGCAAAAGGTCAACAGGAAAGTCTTTTCTATCAATTACCAATATGACCTTTTGTGTGAAGAAATTGTTACAACACATTTTCCTGAATGCAAACTTTCTAGATGAAAACATGTGATCTATACACTATTTAGTTAGCAGTCAAAAATAAAGCTTCTCCCAAACAACCCTAGAGAAGTAATAAACACAGTTCATTTTTCTTTTATTTGGGAAGAAACTGAAACTGAGTTGCAATATGGAAGACTGTGAGCAAAACGATATATAAAAGTATCAGCAATGACAAACTATCCGACAATCTTTTCTTCTACATTGAACTCCCTTTTACAAGGATTGATCATACACTCCCAATACAAAACGCAAAAGAGCTTGAAGGAGGAACCCAATTTCCTACCCGTCTATACAAGATACCCGCACACCTCGAACTATGACCTCCACGCTTAAGCGTCCCTATAAGTGATCCTTGAGGTGCAGCCTTGAAACAGATAGTAATAGCACTTAGATTTATATACCGCTTCACAGAGCTGTACAGCCCTTTCTAAGCGGTTTACAGAGTCAGCATATTCCCTCCCAACAATCTCCTCATTTAACCAATCTCGGAAGGATGGAAGATCACTGGGTAAAGATCAAGGTTTCTGAAGCAGAACTCTAAAGGAGGGTGACCGGCACGAAGTTTGGAGGAGTATCGATCCACCCGCCGGTTCCACTGATGGGACAAGACTACGAG
>AZIM01000945.1:62999-73251 GCA_000516915.1 Ophiophagus hannah
AGTCTTAAACTTGCCAAGGTTGAAGACCCTTGCTCTACATCTTGAGATTCTATATGAATGAGCAAATGTATTTGAAAATGCTATTCTGAGGAGGAAGCAGTAATGCAGGCAGAGACAATTGCTTATTCTCCAAAATTTGACGGACCCCTAGAGTTAAACAGATAGAAGTGACATCTGCAAAACATCTGTCCAAATTTTAGCTGCAATACTGGATGATCAGCAATCTTACACAAATTACCACTCTCAAAGAACTCAGCTGAAAGTTCAGATCAGATTCTAGGCACTTGAGGAGATAAGACTACAGAGAGAAAATATATATTTATGCATGAATATAATTACTAGAGTGACACTATAGAAGTACCCCCTTGTTTTTTAATGCTTGGAACCAGCTGTTCTTACCATTCTGGGACAAAACTTCAAGGACTAAATCAGGCACAGTAACTCATCAACAAGGTGTGGAGATTTTGAAGTATAGATTGCATTACAGTACACCTTACAAGTTAGCCATTCACCAGTGAAAAACATCAGCAAAATAACAGAAGGCAATGCACAGGATGTTAAAATATTTTGATTCACAATTAAATTCAGGGCTAGCATTTTAGTATGTAACTTTATTCTCCAGAAAAACAAAAGCTTGCTGGCTGAGGGAAACCAATGGTGCATATTATTTTGAACCAGCTGGATGAATTTCTCTGAATAACTGTCAGTATGCAGAGTACAACAGGAAGACAAGAAAGGTTTCACCTCAATTTTTAAAAATAATTTTCATTGAAATTTAAAATTACGATAACAAAAATATCAATTTTAAAAACCATAAAATGGCCAAAGGGAAAAAAAGGAGAAAAGAGGAAAAAATGAGTTTGGAGAGCCGATCCATTCACTGGCTCTTTTTTTCATCACTGGCATTGGCTTGGCTCTCTGCAATGCTGTCTTCAGTCTGCTATTGCTTCCCCAGGGATCCCCAGAAAGGCTTCACTTAAACTCAGCCCACTTAAGGCTCTGCATTTATTTTATAACCTGAATGAGTAGCCAACATAATCATATTAGTTGCAGGACTGAAAAGGCATGATACAGAAAAAAAACAGTATCAAAATCCATATGGTGTTCTAGACTATACCCTTTATAAAGAGAATTCATTCCATCTTTGTATTGTGACATCAAGATGAGAGGAACGAAGAGCAATCTTGTTCATAGGAGACAGTTCCATACACCTCTGTAGAGCCATTTGAATTAAAGGAAACTACTGATGTACCTTAAAAATCAAGCTGGATTAATATTAGGCCAGTTTAATGATTATATTGTGGAAACTTTGTTCAAGTTTGTTTAAACTTTAAACTTTGAATCAAAGTTTAAGACGGTACTGTAATTATTGCACTGCTGTCATTTTTGACATTAAATTCTCTAGAAACTAGGGAAGAGAAATATTCGTACAAGTATGCTGTTGAGGTGATTACATTTTAATAAAGGAAACTGTGACCATTCCCAAGTTAAAGTTATTTGTTGGGTTTCCCTCCCAACCTGGGTAGCTAAATAAATCTTAACCAACAGAGAACAGTGAGTTTTATCTAATGAGATCTAGGAAGAACAAGCATTTTGTCAAGGGTTGTTTTAAATATGCTGAAGTTCAGTAAATAAGAATTACCGGTGGATCAGCAGGGAATCCTGATTCATATGATGAGTGGATTTTTGTTATTATTAAGGAGGAAGGGACAAATCCGGAGTATCTTGGCTATTTGAACACTGTGAAATCTGTGTTTTCATTTTGTTTGCATGTAAAACTTCCTTTCTCTTTGTTCTAATATAGTGTAAAGGCAAAATAACTTGCAAGATTGTAAGATCTTTTTGTAAATTCAGTTCTTGCAGGTCCTAAACATCATAGTGTTACATAAACAGAGCCACAAATATGATACTCATATGTTTGTGATTTATTGAAAGAGAATAGGTTGACTTAAAAATGATCGGTAATATGAAGGGAAATGGGATCACAAACTGCTCCAGTTTCCTCAAAATGGAGAATAATTTAATTTAAACTACAATTATAGTTTTTAAGAATTGGAACCTCAGTGAAATTAAAGTTTCTAATCCTGTAAAATTTTCTAACATTGCCTGCAGAATGTTGCCTGCAGCATACAAATACATCTATTCTTCAAATATTCTCCATCAATATAGGGAGGTTGGTGATAAGAGGAATCATTCAAAATGTACATCACTAACCACTTCCATGCTTACACATTATGGTTGCCTAAAGATGAACATATTAGGTAGAATCCCAGTTTCAGAAAAAGAGGCTTAAGGAAAAATGCAAACCAAACAATTTGCTAGCCCGCAACTCTTTTATCTATTATAGTTGTTCATGAGCCAAAATCTATGAATCTTCTCCGATTCATGTTTGAGAATTCTATCTAATGACTGATAAAAAATAGAACTGATTTTTTTCCCCCTTTCAAATAACTCAACTTCTACTGTACTCACTTCTTATGCCTCTTTTTTGGGCAATTATTCCATTTAAAATTGTAATTTTATTTGTAAAAGAGCTACTGGGAACTTGATGGAGCTTTTCCAGTCAGGGCACTACTTGAGATCCATGAAACGAATGTCCATGATGAGCAGGAAATTCTTTGGCAATGGGCGTGGTGCTGGTGAAAGCACTGTGAACACTTGGCGTTCCAGGTCTACTCCAGTTACCACAATGAAACCAGCCACACTGGTCTCAGAGATGTTCTCATCAGTGCCATCAGCAGTACTAACACTTAATAGATGATGAACCATGTCACGGCCGGGTGTAACTGGGACTAGCTTGAGTTGATTGTCTTCCTGTGACATGCCCAGAGGCAGACATGAGTCAGGGATAGTGGGAGCTCCCACTTTATATATCTTAACATCAGAGAACTTGACATCAAAAGCATGTGGATAGAAACATCCTCGGAAGCCATAGAAGTATTCACGTATGCGGTCATCACGAAACTCCCGCCGGAAATCTTTAGAGCGCTCTACTACTCCACCTGATTTGGGAAGTAGCACAGTTCGAACAAAGTGAGGCAGATCTCGTTTCAGTTCATTGTAGAGGCGTTCTTGATCCAACACTACAACAACATCAACTTCAAAAGCAGAAGCAGCATGTACAAGTGCCTGATATCCAGATCCCTTCACCCAGCCACAAGTATTGATGATACAGCCACTGATTGAAGCTCTGCGGTTCACTTCACAGCGTTGATTAAACACGTCAGCCAAGCGAGATGTGATCTACAGAAAAACAAGAAATAAAAGCATATAATTAACAGGAAACTACAAAACTCATGGGATAAAACACTTAGGACATGAAGTGAAACTAATTCTTTTTGAAAGCCTCAGCCCTTCAAAAGTTCATTCTTGTGAGTTTTTTTAAAAAAACGTATGAAACTGCCCTTAGACAAAGACCATTTATTGTCACCCTAGCTCAGGGGCGTCAAACTCAATTTCATAGAGGGCCACATCAGGGTTGTGTTTGANACCGGGGGGGGGGGGGTAGGTGGGCATGGCTAGCTCGACGTCACTCGTGTCAGGGGTGCCAGTGGGGGCCCAAGCACTGGAAAAGAGCTCCGTTTTCGCTGTCAGAGGTCCCGTGGGCCAGTCAGCTGTTTCCAGGGCGGCCCCGCAAGCCAGATCTAAGTACCCCGTGGGCCGGATCCGGCCCTCAGGCTTTGAGTTTGACAGCCCTGCCCTAGCCCATCAGAGCCTAATTTGGTTTCTTGAGCCTTCATGTTATCCTCAATATTTTAGCCAAGTACTAAAACTCATGAGCTTAAATATCTTCCATTAAGTTATAACCCTTTCCCTCTTCTTAACAGTTTTAAGTAGTTGCTACCACAAAGATCCTGAAAACACCACTCATATTTCAAATCTTTACTCATTATGTAACCTACTCCTCAACCTGATAAATCTTGGATATATCCTAATAAATCTTGGATAAATCACTACTCCGCATCCTGATTCAGGGTCACCAAGCCTGCATTCCTAATCTTTATCATGAGTATAGCAAGACTTAACCTAAAATTATGTTTGAATCAGACTTCCAGTTAATCAATTACATAAACCAGATTAACATAATAAAAGTAAATGAACATCGATTATAGACGAAGAAGATTGTTTATACCTGGATGTATTCTTGATTCAAGCTTTGTTTATACATTATACCATAAATCACAGCTAAACAATTCTTTCTGAGGTATTTTTTTAAATTACACCTGTACAAAACACACTTATCAAAGTGTCAAAGGTAGTGGAGTTCTCATATCCTTACAAAATCTTAATAGTTATCTACAAATAGCTTAAACACATCAGCTTCAAAATTCAAGAAAGAGAAATTCTACCCTTTCTCTATGAGTGAATTTTGTATGGTAAACAACTAATCATGCTAATTTCTCTCTCATTACCTACTATGTTAGCACAGGCTATTTCTCTGATAATGGCCAATCACAGTCATAATTGGAGCAAAATGACTATAGTCATCTCCTGTTTATACATACCATTTAGTAATCAAGGGAATGAAGAGATTCGATTTATAGTTATATCTTTTCTCCATGTAAAGAAAACAGGAAAAGCTATTCCACAAAGGTCCAAAGAAACCAGACAAGTAGTTAAAAATGGTGCCTCAAATCTCCACCCCAAAGTTCTATTCTGAGAAGATTTATGGAGCCAAACTTTATGCAGAGATCCTTCTTATAATTGCTTTTTTCATCACACAATACTTACTTTGTTATAGAGTTTGATGTTTGTGCCAGGTGTGGTAGACCCAAAATGATAAACTAGGGGGGCTTGAACAGAGAATCCTTCTTCAACATCTGCAGGTCGCTCAATATAGAGTGCTCCCATAGTCCCTGGGATTGAAATTGAACCCTGGCCTACATCCAGTTCCACAAATGTGGGTCGGCGTCCAAGACGCACAGCATAATTCAATAGCAGGCGGCAGACCGTTGACTTGCCTACATCTGTGGGGCCCACTACCATCACCCGAGGTCCCCGCTCATCTTCACGCTCAGCCTGCCACCGCATCTGCTCCAGAGCTGTGTGAGTGTTGAGGTAGAGAAGCATGGGTGTATCTTTGGAGATATAGGCTACTTCAGTCCGACCAGTTAGTTGCACAGAACAACCATGCCAGGTAAATACAGCAACTTTAGCACCAGCATCAAAGGTGAATTTCTTGTTTCGTGTCAACTCAGTTCCAAAGATTTCAGCCATGCCTGTCATAAGTTCCAGCTGGACAGTTTGTGAGGCCTCAACTTCAAAGCGGAGTTCAGTCTCTCTCTCCAGCTCAAACTTGGCAACCAGTTTCTTTTCATCTCCAGTCTCTTCTGCCATCTTGTTTTATTCACAAATTCTACGAGGACAAAGCATAATTTAACAAAATCATTTAGGTTTGTTGTTGGATGCCAGACTTACTAAAAAAAATCAAATTCTCTTTTTATATGAAACAGTGAAAGAGAGTTTCTCCTCTAAGTATGTTCTCCAAAAAGGTGAACAAAATTTGATTTCATATTTATGGTCTAATTAACTGTCCTAAATTGGATCTCTTTTTGTATGCTGAATTACAGCTCTCTTTAGTAACAGATACTCTTTTACTTTTTTTACTTTTTACTTTTACTCTTTAGTTTCAATATCTAAGAGAACCCAATTTGGAAGGATTTAGGATAATTGAGTATAATTGGAAATACTCAATACTTTCCCAGAGAGACCAACCATTTTTGGTAGCCATGTTGGCCTAAACCACTTTGATTGCTTCATAATGCTAATTCCTTCTAATGTAATGACCATATGAACAAAAAGTCATTCCTTTTTCTTTTTGTAGCACATAGTAAAATGGAGGCTGTGTACTGAAAGCGTGCATATATATCTGTTATGACTAATATTATTAAAAGAAACTCTCTAGAGCCACCATGGGCTTAAATTACAATTGCATAGCTGCTCTTTTCAATGTACAGCTCATTTCTGAGGTTCCAGTTAAAAATTCTTGCTGATGACTTGAAAAAATGAAGAAATAATTTCCTATTGAGATCTTCCAGGATACAGTCTCTTTGACAAAACTAGGATTTTGTTATGGTTCCCTATCCAGGTCGCCATCAGGAACGATCATGCTCGGCTTTTCAAAACTAGTTGGGGTTTGCCACACAGCTAAGAGTCAGATGAAAACTGCACTATATGTTAATTTTAGTTAGTCACATTCTTATTGCTTTAGCGTTATAAAAACTCATTGATGAAATCTTATCTATATGCTTGCTGGCAGCTGAACACAACTTGATGGCATGTAATCAATTAATCAATCATAAAAATCACTGAAAAATGTTAAGGCTTTATAGCGTGAGCTGATTAAAGCAAAAGGAAGCATCTCCCAAAGGGACTTCAATAGTGTTGTTTCATCAAGTATCGAAACAACACCTGGGAAACAGCGAGACTAAGGCAGCTCCAAGAATGAAGTGTTCCCAAGAAAGAAAGGAGCCACCTGGTGGACGGAACAGCTTAAAAGTTGAACCACTCCTATAGTAACAGAGTCAGAACCATGAAGAAAGCAGCAGACATCCACCCACCGATTAAATCCACAGGGATCCGACCATTCTAGTCTCGAATTGTCTTGACAACGGAAGTGCCAGTTACTCCGGAAGTGAGGGAAGCATGACACTTAGACAGCCACTTGATAGCCACTTGTTTCAAGGCAGCCTCCTCGCCCAGTGGCACAAGGGAAATGTTTGTTAGTGCACACAAATCAAAAGGCGAATGAAGAAATCCTGTTTGCCTGCTTCTGGGAAACGTAGTTTTATGTCAAACGATTAGGACGACTGTCAGTCTGTTTCTTATTGTCAATGCCTCAAAGAGCGCTTCAGATATGTCTCCCTAAGATATTTTAATATAACAATGAACTAAGAAAATCCTTTACTCACCATACGAGAAGTGCGATGGCTTGCTGGTTTGTCTCTGGAGTCAAATTGTGATATTTCTAGGAAAGGGATAATGTTTCTAAATCCACGACTTTTACATACAATAGTTTCTTCAACTTAGTATTACTATCTATAATATTACTAAATATTAGTTAGTAAATATTACTATTCTAAATCTTCAAGTTCTCGGTACTAAAAGAGACTCCACCTGCTGCTTTCTGTTCTAGGAAGAAGCAGTAGAAAAAATATGCAAAAGAGAAATAACTGTCCAGCAAGGAGTTTCCAGTTTTTATTCTGTTGCAGTTCTACTACACAGAACCTTTTAGAGTTATGCTTAGCATTAACAGCAGCACAGAGGACATATTCATTACGGCTGACCATTACGAGCCTGCCTTTTGCAGTGAGTTTGATTGCATGACATGACTGAAATTAAGCCAGAATTTTGTGATTTTTGCCTTCTAGCGATATGACTGGTTTTATATGGTCCAATGCATTCATTGCTTTGATCAATCTGCAATCTTAAGAAAGTGAATTCTTGCATGTATCTGATCTCTTCACTGTCAACTGTTATTTTGACATTTTCATTATTCAGTGATCATGAACTTGGACTTTTTGATGTTCAGGAAGAGGCCAACATTCTTGTTTGCACATTTAATCCTTTTAATCAGATTTTTCTGAGAGGAGAGTTGTGTCATCAGCATATCAAATATTGTTGATCTTCCCTCCTCCAGTCTTGACTCCGAGATTTGATTCTTCAAGTTCTAGCTTTCTACGATTACTTCAGCATATAGGTTGAATACGAAAGGTGAAAGCATCAGTCTTGCCACACTTTTTCTACATTGAATCAATCAGTGTCTTCATGTGGTGTTTCCAGTGTCCATTTTAAGTCTTGAGATATTATAGAACCTAGAAACTTGAAGGTATCTACTGTTGCTACTGTCTAGTACTATGAGTGGTGGTAGTGTAGGAGGGCTTCTCCTAAAATCTACTATCATTTCTAGAGTTTTAAGTGTGTTCCGTTCAAGACTGTTCCAGCCACACCACAAGGCTAGTTGTTCAACCTCCCGTCTGTATGAAGATTTGTCATCTCAAATGAGACCAATCCCTGTTGTATTATCTGCAAACTTCAGTACTTTAACAGAGGGATCCGTTGAGATACAGTCATTGGTATAGAGCATGGATGTCAAACTTGATTGCGTCACATGACGTCACATGACTTATCGTGATGTTTTGCCTTTGTGGAGCTGGGGTGGGCATGGTCTGTGTGTGATGCATCTGGCCCATGGGCCGCCAGTTTGACACCCCTGGTATAGAGTGAAAAGTGGAGAGAGCACACAGCCCTGAAGGGCCCCTGTGCTAATTGTACAGTTACCTGATGTGATTCTGCCTCACTTCACCTGCTGCTTCTTGTCTGTTAGAAAGCTTATGATACAGTTACAAGTGTGGTCAGGCACGACTAACTGATTTAGTTCAGCTAGATTAGAATATCTGGAATGATTGTATTGAATGCTGAACTGAAGTTTACAAAAAGGACCCTTGCATAGGTCTTTGGAGATTCAAAATGTTGTAGGATGTAGTGCAGAGCCAATTACCAATATAAATTACCAATATGACCTTTTGTGTGAAGAAATTGTTACAACACATTTTCCTGAATGCAAACTTTCTAAATGAAAACATGTGATCTATACACTATTTAGTTAGCAGTCAAAAATAAAGCTTCTCCCAAACAACCCTAGAGAAGTAATAAACACAGTTCATTTTTCTTTTATTTGGGAAGAAACTGAAACTGAGTTCCAATATGGAAGACTGTGAGCAAAACGATATATAAAAGTATCAGCAATGACAAACTATCCGACAATCTTTTCTTCTACATTAAACTCCCTTTTTACAAGGATTGATCATACACTCCCAATACAAAACGCAAAAGAGCTTGAAGGAGGAACCCAATTTCCTACCTGTTCACGAGATACCTGCACAGCTCGAGGTATCGCCTACAACTATGACCTCCACGCTTAAGCGTCCCTATAAGTGATCCTTGAGGTGCAGCCTTGAAACATCACTGGGTAAAGATCAAGGTTTCTGAAGCAGAACTCGAAAGGAGGGTGATCGGCACGAAGTTTGGAGGAGTATCCTATCCACCCGCCTGTTCCATTCCGGGTGTGACAAAGAGCGGCGAAAGCAGCGAGAAAAGAGGTGCGAGGCGGGGTCTTCTTCGTGGCAGAGGCCCTCGGGGCTGCTTAGCCGAGGCAGAAGTTACACTCGCGGAAGGAAGAAGGGAGGGGGGAAGTGTGCATGAAAGGGGCCGAGAACCTCCCTCGCCTCTCGCGCCTTTGCATCCCGAAGAAGAGCCCGAGAGCCGTTAGGCCCACGGAGCCCTCACCCCACGGGCGAGGAAGGACCCCGCTCCACGTACGCCGCTCCCTAAAGACGAGACGAAGCCCTTCCTTCACCGCCTCCAACCTTTAGCACCTACCCGCCAGAGCCGTCCCTTCCGTAGCCGCGCCTTAGCCGCCGCTCCGGGAAACCAAGTACTCGGTCGATCGCTCACTCGGCCCGAGCAGTCACAAGAAACACCAGCACGAGAAGTAGGGCGCGCATGCGCGTTCTCAAATCCGCTCGGGCTCGCCGGTTGGTCAGCCTCCTTGCCCGTAGGCGCGCGCGCAGTCCCCTTTCCTCTACACCCCTCCTTCCTTTCCTTCGAGCGCTCCTGCGGACATGCGCAGTAAGTTACATTTGGCGGAAAGCGGGAACAGATTCGTTTGCGTAAAGGGGCGGAACTGCGCCGCTAATAAATCATGAGGAACTCCAAAGCGGGAGCTTTTAAAAGCATTTATCGAAGTAGAGATTTCGTTACCAGGCTAGCTGAAGATGCTCGCTAGCCTGGCAACGAAACGTTCGGAAACCAACCCACAAGCTCGGAGAACGAACCTTCACCCTCATAGTAGTTATTCGCATGCGGGTGAGTGACGTTAAGTCGTCTGGAAGCATCCGGGGGCTAAAGAAGTTTCTTGGATAAGAAGCGAAACGTCTTCAAAGAAAAAAACAAGAAAATCCATTTTCCTCTTTTGAAGAATTTGCAAAAAGAGATTCACCTGCAGATTAAACTGTTCAGAATGTCTTCAGCAGAATGTTCTGTTTCTGATAGAAGATGTCATGTGCATAGAAATCATGTTTCTAGATTCTAAAATGTCCAAGATACTTTTGTATAGTCCTGCTACCCATATGAATGAAAAGAAATACATGTGACCTCTGGTAGTGCCATAGTTGTAATTTCAGAGTTTTAAATTCTGTATAACTTTTGAAAACCTGTATTATAGTTATTATTATTATTATTTATTAGACTT
>AZIM01000945.1:84105-100103 GCA_000516915.1 Ophiophagus hannah
GCTCTGAAGCTGCTGCTGTCCCCTTGCTACGACCCCGCGCGGAGCCACAGCTGGAACAGGCAGGGGCGGAGAAGAGTCCCCCGGGAAGCAGGTTTCAAGGTGAGCAGCGGAGAGGGCAGAGCAGGCGTCGGCGCAGCCGAAACTTTCCCTCCCCTCCCGCGGCGCTTGGCCGACCCTTAGCCTGGCCTAAGAGCCATCTTTCGCTGGGCAGAGGAAAAATAAAAGCCGCCACCCTTCCATCCTCTCACCATTATCCCCCACCAGGAGCGAGTCCCGCGGGGAACTTCCCCACGCCGCCTTTATTTTCTTTCCGCGCAGGCAGCCACGTGAGTCAGACTCTGCGGTGATTAACGCGGTTGGTCTTGGGGCTCCTCCCACTTTCACTTATTTTCTCGCCCCCTCTTTTCTTTCTTTCTTTCTTTCCCCTCCGTTCGCTGCTCCTTCTAAGAGAGGGGGAAGCGGACGGGAATGGGGGAGAATGGCAAGCGACGCAATACAAGTTGCACCCGGGCGTAGCGAGGCGATCTTTTTTTGTTTTTTTTTTAAACTGCATTAATCGAAAGCCGAGCGGTTAGGGATCTGGAGTCGCTGACAGATTCGACCCCTCCCCATGTGTGATTCGCAGCGGGACGGTACGAGGGTTGCGAATCGCAAGGGGACAAACGCGCAGACGGGGGGAGGAGGGGGAGCTCCCGAAAAGTCAGCTTACTGAGGTGTAATGCCTGCTTTTGCCGGCAGGGAGCGAGCTCGAGGGGGTGGAAGCTGTCAGAACTGGGGAGTAGGCGACTCTGAATGTATGTGCATGGTGAGCCGTATTATTGAGTCCCTGGAAGAGGACTTTCGTGCAGGCACGGATGATGGGGGGCCGGTGTTTAATAAGTAGGAATGCATTGGGGAAAGATACATTATCGGTAGCTATTGCTAGCAGCTACTCAGGAGACCTTTAAGAAAGGTCTGCGCATTACAGTAATTAAACTGAATGCTGGCTTGTCATGCTAGAAATAATATAATGAAATATTACTCAACGACTGCTTGGTAGCTTTTGGCAGGTCATATTTTTATGTATGACAAGAACTTCAAATTATACAGCTGTCCGTCTCAACATCATGACTGATATTGATGACACTGGATTACTGACATGACTGACAGTACGTGGGTGTTACTGTGTTAAAGGACAAAACAAACACAAACTGTTTCTAAATCAGCTGGCCAATTAAGATGAAAAGAGTAATATTTTTAATTAAGGTAAGGGATCTGGTTCAGCCCAAATTTTCAGTATTAAGCACACTTATGAAAAACTTAGTTGTGGAAGTTTGAAAAGTATGTTTAAAAAGCATACTGCTTTGTTTTTATACTCACTGCCAGGAAAGTAATTCATCATCATTATGGCAGCTGAGCATCTATTGCAAGGTTCTTGGGCCAGGGAAAAACGAAAACTAAATGTGTAGTTTTCTTCATCTTGAAAGAATTCATGAAACTGGTTTGTAGAACAATAATGTGACTTGAGGATCATCTTTCGACCAGCTGAAATCACTTGACAATTTTATTTGATGCATCCTCAACTTCAATGCTCATTTTGAACATGCATGACAAGGTCCATTCCTTCTTTCCATTTCCCAGTCCCCAATGGTCCAAGAAACTTTGCATTGCTCCTTTGCTTATTCCTTCCCCTTTTCTCTCACTAGGTGTCTCCCCTTTCGGTCTGGTTCTCATCTGGGGGGGCCCTGGCAGTGCAGCCCCCCCAAACTTCATTTTTTTGAAAAACGGCTCTAGCCAACCTGCTTCGCTGCTTCACTTGTGATCGCTTATGTGGGGGCTGCACAGCGCCAGCTCCCCCACCTCGACAAGGCATCGCTCTCCAGCCTGTCATGCCCAGCTGTGAGCCAGTGCCACCAGCCGCCTGTCTCCCTACCAAAACTTTCCGCAGTTACCTGCCCCGGTGCCACCGGACTTACAGCTGTGTCCACTGCAGGGCACACTTGGCCAAACATGATGAGCTCATCTCCAAGGTACATATGCTCTCAGGATCACAATGACAAGCTTAGTTAGAACTATCATTTCTCTATGGCCCAACCAGACTCTGGCAATGTGCTTCCTCACAGCATTGCCTGTTCTGGGATACCTAACTGCAGTTCCTGGGATCCCCCAGCAATATCAGTCTGTCTAAGAACAGCTTGATCTTTCTTACAACTTGGGATCCCTACTGAGCGGTTGGGTTTGGGAAGGGGATTCAATCATCTTATAAGGGAGAGGACATAACTTTTATACTTTATTTCCACAGTCCTTCCAGGGAAGTCATGGTCGTGCCTATCTTTTCAATTCTGTGTGAGTGTCCTCCTGCAATTGGTTTTATTTGGTGGGAATGGGATACAGGTGAGGAGCATGCAAAGTGGAAGCAGGCTTTTTGGGCTTTTTTTTGCCTTCGAATGGAAGAAAATAGCTTTTTTGCAAAAGAGGAGAATTTTAAGTATTGGGAGATCTATTTTTATATATAAAAGCTATTGGAGTGAGATGTATAATTCAGTATTCCTCCGAATAACCTGCATATGACATATATCTGTCATATCTCACTCAGTATCTTCTGTATCACCACATTCTTACAGCTGTAGCTCATCTGTCTCCAAGGCTAATTTGATCGAATTCTGAAATAGAAATAGGGAATAAAACATATAAATAGGCTTCCCAGCAATATATTGGGACATTTCTGTCCTATTTTTTCTTTTGATAGGTTACCATTGTTGACCTCCAATATCATAGCATTTATTAAGCTTTATAAATGGAACCCAACCTATTGCATTGTATCACTGGAATTCTCTCTTAACTCCACAACCCAGAGGAGGATACATTTTTGGTTTTAAAGAACGGTCTATTCTTGATTCTAATTATTGGAGATGACATCTCTCCTTTTCCTCTGATCTGTGCATTAAGCAGTTCCTAGAAAGTGGTATCTTTCTTAATAATTTCTTTTTCCTCAAGTATAACTCCTAAATGTTCATTCCTCTGTTCTTTAAAAGAATCAAATTAATTCCAAATTCCCATACATGATTACTAAAGTTCCATTATGAAATTTGAAAGAGAGATTTGAAAATTGCTGATCAGCCTCCTGATTTATAATACCAATTTTTGTAATGCCTACCAGGGGTCTTGAAATTCGGCAACTTTAAGAATTGTGAACTTCCAATTCCCAGGATTCCGCACCAGCAT
This sequence comes from Ophiophagus hannah, assembly GCA_000516915.1. Taxonomy (NCBI): domain Eukaryota; kingdom Metazoa; phylum Chordata; class Lepidosauria; order Squamata; family Elapidae; genus Ophiophagus; species Ophiophagus hannah. Next base: position 87,310 of record AZIM01000945.1, read on the forward strand.
GGCTGGCTGATGAATTCTGGGAATTGAATTCCACAAATCTTAAAGTTGCCAAGTTTGGAGATCCTGATGTACAAAAAGTTTACAGTGCAGGTGGTTTTGACAAATGTATCATTTTCATTCTCTTTATTTCTAATTGGCCTTCAGCAGAAGAAAGCTCAACTACAACTCAGTGGGACTGAGTCAGAGATGTAACATACCTCTGACATGGATAGTGATCCCAGCCAAGCAATTGTTCTGGACCAGATTCCTTTGGCTCCAGAAACAACCACTCTTCTTGAAGGGAAAGGAATATAGAGGTTGACTATAGCAAAAGATCTGTTTGACCACCTCTGTTGGAAATTACGAACTACCTATATGTTCTTATTTGGCAGTCCTGATGAGTTTTCTGCATTAGTTATTCAAAAGCTGACTATTAAGTAAGTGATGGTTACATTGCTCTTGTGATAATCCTTATCTGCTTCTGCCTTCAAATGTGATAATGTGGAATAAATCTAAATAGAACAGTATTTCTTCCTGGTTGATTTTCAAATAGCTGCACTGCAAAACCTCCATCCTTATTACATAGCTCTGCATAACAGTAGTTAGAAATAAAATTATGGTACCTCAGGAAGGGGAGATTCGTAATGCAGTAGAACCAAAATAACTGAGGCAAGACCAAATTAAACAATATCTAACTTTTTCTTTCTTTCTACCACAATGTTCTGACTCCATTTTACAGGAGAATTTAACTACTTTCTTGCTATGTATTAATTTTACACAACCAAACCATTAGCTTGAATGTTTAAATAGGCATGCATGAAAATGTGGGCAACATTTTCACATAGACTTTTTTGTTTTTAGCCAAATTCACAAAACAAAGTCAGGAAAATGAGAAATGGAAATGCATAAAATTGTTTCAGTAAAATAGAATTATCCAAGTTGTCTCTGCCTAGACACTTGTAATCAATACTATTGATGTGCCCCAATTTTTAATATTCTGAGCACAATGTACTGCCTGTAGACCCTTCTTTTTGCCACTGGAGGCCGCTCTGAGATTAAATTTAGAATACATTTTCTATTTCTTGTGTTGGATTTTCAGATTTCCTGGAAAAATGTTTATTTTTTCTTTATGAAGTATAAATGCCCACATTATAAAAATCTATTAATTGTATTGTCATCTGGAAACTGAAACTACTGAACTATTATAGCCAAGTAAGTAAATCATAGTCCACCTAATGTATCTTCATAGTTACTTGAAAAAAAGTTTTGTTTTAAAAAAACTTCTCTTAAATGATCACTTCAGATATCATAGGACAGGGATATTTCTCATCCTAGGTTTTTTTTTTGCAAGCTACTGTTAGGACAGAATTGGGGCCCTAATCATGGTAAAGACAAAATGAGATGTTGACTTTTGATTTGATTACAGGGTTAATGTGGGCTGTGGTCCAGCAGAGCAACGTCTTCTGCTCACTGGTCTCCATTCAGTTGCTGATATATTTTGTGAAAGCTGCAAGACTACACTGGGATGGAAATATGTGAGTAAATTCCCTTCAAAAAAGTAATTCTAGCGATCAAGTTTTTGGAAAGCACCCAAACCAGGGAGATTTAGGAAAACAAACTTTAAAGGAGAATATTTGTAGCTCGGGATTGAAATGTCCTTGCTGCACTATGAACTTGATTATTTTCTTGCAGATGTTTCATTACCCAAACTAGATAACATCATCAGCACTATCAAAGCAATCCTTGTGATCCCATCCAATTGGGAAGACTAGTGCAAATATTCTAGCTTTTCTATGATCTCTCTCAAAACCATGGTGCTCTGCATTTATTTATTATTGCTGCTTGTCACACCGTACCAATGGAAGACGCTTTGCTATCTTTCACCTATTTCATCTCATGATAGCAAAGTTATATTTTTGTTATAGTTTTTGTAGATTTAGAGAGGGAGAGGCATTGTCTAAAGTAGATAGGTCCATGTCTAATAGGAGAGAATATTTGTAGGTGGGATTGACCTGTGGAATCCTTCATGTTAAGATTGGTGTTTGTTTGCAGACCTTTCATTACCCAACTAGGTAACGTCAGTTTTTAGAGCTGGGTTTGTATCTCCTATTTCCTTCTTTGCCAGGAACAAGCCTTCGAGACCAGCCAGAAGTACAAAGAAGGGAAGTACATCATTGAGATGTCACATATGGTGAAGGACAATGGCTGGGACTGAGAAGGAAGTCTGGGTTCATACCCTCCTGCGTAGCATGCCGTGCCCTTTCGTAACCCTATTGCCACAAGTGGCACCCCAGCACAACCAACCCAGCTACCCTTCCATCAATCTCCTGCACAGCATCATCCAGGGGAATGGAGCTTCCAGGATCTTTCTTCCAAAGCCTCTTTCTGAAATGCTGGACTCACTGTTTGGAGGACTCTACCTGTCCCCTAGAGCAGAAGAGGAAACATGCAGGTGGTAGAGAGTGGGAGACTAATGTGGGAGATTTTGGATTGGTTTCTCCTTGGCCTGTGTAGGTTATGTTACATCCCGTTAGCACTTGTCAGCATAACACTGTGGCATCCAGAACCGAGAACCTGGAATCAGGTGTGAACTTTGCAGTTCGTTGTGTAAGAAAAAAAATACTTAATGCAATGTGACATAAGGTATGCTTTGGGGAAGGTCAACCGACAGTTTGATGCATAAAAGCCGAAGAGATCATCTCCGGTATCTCTAGCTTAAATAAAGAAGGGCTGTGACAGAACTTCAACTACTGGTACGGCCCTAGATAACTGTGGGCAGATAATGTTGACAGCATTGAGTTGGATAGAGCAGTGGTTCAGTGCATTATAAGGGGTTCTTGTTCTCCTTACTGAGGAGAAATTATGAGTTGTATATCAGCCTGCTGATATTGGGCAGTGAAGGTTTGATGGCATAGATCACATGGGGAGATAAAAGATATCCTGAAATAGGGGACAGAGGAACAGTTTCTCCAAATCGCAGTTATCAGTCCCTTTCCCAGACACTGCAATGGTATTTTCCCCGGGTTTATTCTATGGAATCCATTAATTTAGGTGTGAACCACCATGTGCTTGTAATCCCTGAGCACTACGTCCCCTCCCTCAACTCCCTTACCATACATGAAGGGTGGGGCAGTGGGGGGGGAGAAACAACACTTTAGCACTGTCACCAGCGCAGGAATTTTTTTGTATAATAAAATTGTTTTATATTTTAAAACAAGCAATCCATACTATCAATAGCTTCTGTCATCCTGCTTCCTTTGCAGATTTAATACCAAGCCAGAAGTTCTGTTGGCGGGAAATTAGCTTTCTGCTGGTTGAAATTTTCAACAGGCATGGAATTCAGAAATATTACCCGACTGCATAAATTTGAAATCTTCATACCAAATAATCCAGAAAACCCAAACCAGTATATTTATCCCCTCAGACAAAACTGCATACTCAAAATTATCATAATCTGAAAATTGGCTCAGATTATGCCTGGATCTTGTTTTATGAATAAAGAAAGTGATTCCCCTTTCCATAATCTTTAGCCATCTTCTACAGCACAAAGGATACCCAATATATGTGAGCAATCAACATTCGATGGTAGGTTGCTGTATTAACTCAAAGACAACAGAAAAATGACCAATATTTCAGCTGCTGCTCGAATACCCAATCATGTTGGTACCCAATTTATCCAAACCCAGCAACTGAAATTGAAAACTCCTCTGAAAGGCGTGAATAGATAGCTCTTGTCATAGAAACCAGTGTTCTAGCGGGACAAAATGGGGATTCCCCCCCCGCCCCCCCTCCATTATTCCTCGTGTAACAAGTCTCCATGCCTGGCCTTTCAACTTTACCATCAATGGAAGTATAAAGAATTCATGCTGCTGTGGCCACCAACCCAATGCCCTTTTTACATTGCACTGCTTGGTTGGGCTCAGTAGCACAATGTGAAAAGAGCCTCGGGCAGGGGCCGTGCCCAATGCATCCGAAGGCCCTTTGCTTTGTCCACAGGAACAAGAGAGTTACTTCTCGTAATCTCACTGAAGGGTGAAAAGGATCACACAAGAACTGTGATTTATCAATGCACTTTCTTTAGTATGAGTTTCTATAGAATACTGGGCTGCTACACGGTACATATTAATCAAACCATTCTCTTTAGTTTTCATCCAGCAGGACTATCCAGTTTTATGTTTCAAGAGGACTGTTTGGGAATTCGACCTAGAAAGGGGAGGGTAAAATGAAGGGAAATAACTTGCATCTACCATCAATTCTCCTTTCTTACTACAACACAATTGCAATTCTAAAGCAGTGTAGGAGTTAACTTAATTGACTCTACCTTGGAACAGCATTACACAAAATAACCAGTTTTCTTTACAAGATTTAAAAAATTACTTTAGAATTCATAATATAAGCCTATATTCAAAAGAAAAGCAATCAGTTATAAAATAAGCATTTTCTCAGCTGCATTACCAAGCAAATGAGGGGCACAAAGCCTGAATCCTCAAGATCACATATGGCCTCCCCAAAAATTAAAACTGCACACTCCAGAATTCTTCAACAATTGCCACTAATTTCGAATTTGCATTATGACAATAGAGGTCTATGTGAAATACATTAGGATATTTAATTTTAATTTTAAAAAAATTTAGTTGTTGAGCAGCTCCGGCTTCTTTTTATGGTTCTGACCACTTAATAATGCGAGACCTCCAACCTCTCAAAGGCAGTATGTGACTTTCTACTAAAGATTGTGCAATCTTGTGCTAATGAAAACTACTGGATCCAGAAAGTAGATTCTACTTGTCATTACATTTTCCTTTGTGTGCTCTTTAAATCCGGTCCCTCCAGAATTTTTCTTATCTGAAATCCCATCAGTCACTTTATTGAATAATCTGGATCTATACATGGTAAAACTAAACCCTGTTTCTTCTAAAGATAAGCATTCATATCTTTACAAATATTTATTTATAGTAAATCTTAAGACAATCAGAGTTTATTTAAATTACAGTTGATTTTCCCTTTATCTCATCTAGACATAATTTATAATTTTCTGGATGTAATTTTTTTATACACAAGTTTTGCCTCTATTTCACATCTCCCATATTCAAATGTGAAGGATCAAAACCAACCCATCTCCACCACACAGTTGAAAAACAGGAAAAGAGCAAAGAAAAAGCCCACAGCCAAGCCTATTTTTCAATTCTAAGCTAATGTCGCTATGGACACTCATGGGAGGGTGTGGGCATAAAGGACATGGGAGGGGGTGGGCATAAAGGACATTGGATCATGATATCATTGTCAAGCACAGGAAATGAGCCAAGGTAGTTCAAATGAATACAGGTTTATTGTATGCTAACCCTCTCTACAAGAATCTGAAATAATGGTTAGTCAAATTGGCAATAGATAGGGATCAATGAAATTCAAGGTGGGCTGAATCATTAGATCACTTGTGGGTGCGAAGAGATGCCAGACTGATAATGCTCTTGACCCCTCCCTCAGGCTCAGCCTGGTCATTGCCTACATTATGTAAATAACGTATTTCACAAGTATATAATTTCTGTCATCTGTCATGACATGATACATGCAATTTTATTTTGTCAGGTGGAAACATCAGGCCTACATGTTAGGGTTCACACTAACTATTGTTCTATGCCTATTTCACAGGAATCTCCTCATATTGGCAGCTTTCACCTGGGAAAGACTAGATGAGGGGGAGTCAGACCTTGCCCTCTTGTATTTATGTAAACGAATCTAGATTAATTCCCCTTTTGAACCCGCCTTCTGACTAGGATAGATGCCCTCCACTATGATTTGATATATTGTAGCTTCCACTGGATGTCTTAAAATCTCTATATTATTCAATACATAAGAAACCTCTTTTATACACACACACACACCTTAGGTCCGTGATGGCGAACCTATAGCACGCATGCTGGAAGTGGCACGCAGAGCCATCTCTGCCGGCATGTGAGCCATTGTGTGCAGGGGGGTCGCATGCGCATGCTCAGGGGGCGGGGGAGGTGTCACGCATGCATTACATTATGGGTGCAGGCACATGTGCATGCACACGTGCACATTTTTGGCACGCGATGACAAAAAGGTTAGCCATCACTAGCTTAGGTCAATCATTTGTGTTGACCTAAGCACACATATGTTGCATTTCTTTATTACTTTCACTAAGGAAAGACATAGATTCCTATATAACAGCCATTGTATACATATGAAATCTTTAATATGCATCTGAATCATCACAGGAGAAGATAACAATATGCAGTATTACTATTTAGTTGGAATAATTTTAACATTCAGAGTTTTTATTGAAGTAGTACTGAAATATAGTTAGCAGATACTCTTTGAGTCAAAAAAAAATCAAGTAAATAGGTAAGCCAGGACATGATAGCAAATAAAGACCTAAGGCAGACGGTTCCAAAGCAATGGTCAAAATGAGCTAAAGCTAGGAGTCTGTCATAGCACTGCCTTCACAAAAAACCACACTTTTGTCATGTAACAAACCCTTGGACTTTGATTCATGTAAATACCCAATAGAAAAAGTAACTCGGAATGACTTTCTCCAAGATTACATCTTATCAAATTGTTTTGCCAAATGCTCTCTAATATGTAGCTGAGAGAATAATTGCATTATTTAACCAAAGAAAGTGCTACTTTGAAACTTGCTTCCAGCTTCATAGTAGTTTTAGCTGGAAGCAACAGCACAACAGAAGGGAAAATAGATTGTTTATACCTAGTGTTTGGGGAACTGATGCAACAGGATGTCCTTGTTTTTCATTGACAGGTCGTTCACCTTATCAATGATGTTGAACCTTATCACCAGATATGAAGGAAATAGAATTTGGGAAATAACAAGTTTCTAGAGCAAAGGGAGAACAGAATCAGCTATCAGATTTTGACAAGAAGTGAGAGACTGCAAAACCATTAAAAATCTTTTCTATTCTGTCCTACATCATTTTTTGGGAGTGTGAGAAACTGCATTTCAGTTCCTGTATTATACACATAAAATATATATTTTGCTTGATTGCTGGAACCAGCTTTCAGTTGCAAATGCATTGATTAGAAATTACTGCAAGACATAAACAGACTTCACTGGATTGCTGTTTTTCCTAAAGAGTTCCATGCCATTAATACATTGCTGATAAAATTACCTTTTGGAAATAGTTATGTTAATAGTTAGGTATTCATTCAATATCTTTATACTAAAAGAAGAGTTATTGAATCACAAATGGATAAGAACAATGAGGCAGAAACAAGCCATACATTCCTGAAAATTATAAAAATTATGAAAGAACAGCAGAATATGTAGATTTAAGTATGAAACTCAGATTGATCTAAGAGAAATATACTTGAGAAAAGAGAAATATACTTGAGTTTGATAAAATCAACTCAACTTGAATATGTTTTTACTAATTTCAGATGTGTGATTTTTATAATAGGACAGGCGGGAAAAGTCAGGAAAAAATAAGCATAGCATTTCTTGGTTTCAGATCAATAATGAAAGAGGAGGGCAGATAAAGAATAAAAGAGAATGAAACTTCCAACTGCAAGTAAAAATATTTTATTTAGTGCAAAGCATTCCAAAAACCATATTCCTGATCTGCTCTGCAAAACTAATGCTATCAATAGCAAGGATATTATTCATGAACAATTGAGAAAAAGGCAAAAAGTATACACTATGTATAGTAGCTGTTTTCTAAACAATGAATATATCCCCCTCTATGAAGAAGTCAATACCACATTCACTCATATCATGTCATGCATGTGGTAAATTTTTCAAAATTACTGGAATTATAAACACATTCCATCAATCTTTGCTTAAAATTAACACATATATGATTGCTTAGAGCAGTTCAAACTAAGTCTTCTAGTAACATTCCATGAAATTACATACATGAATTGTAGCATGAGGACATCACATCGTTGTAGTTACTTTGTGGAATTATATAACTATGTTTCACACAAAAACAATTTTGGTCCAGATTTATCATATACTGGTAGAATAATGCATGGATTGAGGAAAAATGTACAAATCAATTAAAACATATATAAAGCATAGACCAGATAGATGCTAAAGCTAATTACAAAAATTCTATTTCACAATGATTTTTCCATGTTAAAAAATGAATGTGAGGAATAAGTGTAAAAACTGAAAAGAGTTCTTTTATTGGTGTTCAGAAGCAAGTAGTTATTCACTTCTTGCAAACAAATATCTGTATATAGCTTAGAACATGAAGCTAAATATACAAACTAAATAGAAGAAGTACGCTTATTAGACTTCATTCGATACCTTAGCATTCAGACGCAAGTTGTGGATCCTCTTCTCTAGCATGTACATAATGTTCTAATTCTCTTTTCACACCTAAATGGTCCCACTTGAGCTTAAGCATGTGGATCAACAGCTGTTCTCTACACATAGCTGCCTTATGATGGGAAGTAAGGGATCAATACTGGCTTTCAAAATCTGTAGCTCCTTATGATATTTTAAGCGTTCAAGTCAGACATTGATACAGTGTTATATTTCCATATAAATAAACATCGTTCATTTAGCAAAGGGATAGCAATTTGTTATGAGATCTCTAAAGAGCCACTAACATTTCTAATCTTATTGTGATATTTTTGGATATCCCGCAGTTACAATTTAATTTCCCTCAAACAGACTACAAACTTAATTTTCCCATAAAACAAATTACATTGGGTTATATACATCCTTGACCTTACAATAATTATTAGCTGAAAAACTTTCTAATAGAAAGAGCAATTCAGCAGCTCTCCCTTCACAGGAAGTGTTTAAGCAAAGGCTGAACAGTAATCAATCTGGGATATTTTAATTTGTTCCGCTATAATGAACAGAGGGTGGTCTTAATGGTCTAAATAGCCCTTGCCCCCTCTACGACTCAATTAATTCATGTATTACACTGTGGGAGTACATATTTACCAACCTAATAACTCAGAGTTGAAATAAGCCAGAGAAGGAAAAAAACACCTTAACTTTTTTTCTTAGCTACTATTCTGGATGGATGGACAGACAAAAAGAAATATAACTTTCCCCCCACCAGTTGACTGGCAACCTTTTTTTTATAGAGCCTAGGTTTGTTTGTTTGGAAGTGTCTCATCACAATGCCTAACTTATGAAGATCCACTGTTATATTCTGAATATTAACTAAGCCCATTTCAAAAGGCTATTAACTTCAAAAGGAATCTTAGTTCAGATTTCTTTAATATCTGGTAAATATTTAGCAAATTGAAACATTCTTTTTGGGTTTTAATTATAGTCATTTCCCTTTGTTTAAATCGAACATTCTTTATTTTAGACTTTATAAACATAAACTCTATTATGTTTAAATTGAATTTGCATTACAGATGATTGGGCGCTGTCTTGTCCAATGTAATTTAGCCACTAGGACTATAAAATTGTAAATTATTTTTGAAAACAGTAATATGTCACAGTGATTGTATTTTGCTTTATTTCATGCAAGACAAGAATAAGTCACTTAGACTAGGGTTAATATTCTCAATTTTTCTAAAAATGAACATAGACCACCCTTTCTTTTGTTTATACATCCTGATACTGTCTTTCTGTGGGTAGATGCTTAGCTATATGATAAATTGCAGAAAACTCAGCATTTCATCAGGTGGGTATGGCTACTAATCTCTCCAGACAGGACAAATGTACATATGTAACAAATGTACATATTATTCTTTAAACAGAAATCTTTTGTCTCTGATGCAATCATACCATCATAAGAAACACCTCCCCCACCCCAAATATTGCAATTTCCAGCAAGTTAAATGATCTAAAGTAAAAGTAAAGTAAAGAGAGCTGCTTGGTTGGTAAAGTTTTATAGCTTTTGGGAACTATAGAATTTTGCAGGTACTCACTGAAAAGTACTGCAGAGAAATTTCTTTTTCATAATACTGAAAACTTGCAGAAATCCTGCAAAACCTTCACATTTTAATATTATTTCTCTATACAGTATTGCACTCTAGGCAGGCGGAGGTATGCCCATACAGGGTCTTTCAATAATTATTCCAATGGTTTAATGTTTTCGTAGTAATTCATAAAGTTTATCAAAGGGCTCAGAATTGTGTAAACCATTGTATTCTCTTTGACACTCTATGGAAGTGAAAGCTGGAATTTAAAGAAGCAGAAAGAGTGTTGACACCTTTGAAAGTTGGTATTGGAAACTCTTGATAATACCATGGATAGCCAAAAACAACAACAACACCCCAATGATTCATTGAACAAATCAACCAAGAGTTCTCCTTTGAGGCAGAGATGACCAAGCTCAAATTATCCAACTGTAGACATTTTACAATTTACATACCCAATTCTCTGGAAAAAGTGGAAGAAAAAAAAAAGGATGACCAGCAACAAGTTGGTTGGACTTAGTTAAGGTGCAAGGAGTGCAACATTGGGACACTTGAAAGAACAGGTTAGAAATACATTATAATGCAGAAGATCTATGTCACAGGTGTCAAATTCACAGCGTCATGTTGCCATCACATGATGTATTGCGATTTTTTCTCTTCACAGAGCTGGGGTGGGCGTGGCCTGCGTATGATGCATCCGGCCTGCGGGCTGCCAGTTTGACACCCCTGATCTATGTGGCACTCGGAGTCAAAACAACTTGATAGCACACCATCAAAGGAAAAAAGAACTATGACAATTCTTAAATTTGTGTATTACCGTTACTCCTTCTATCCCATACATAATTCAGAAATTTGAGTTATCTTGACAGAGAAGTGGTATACATATTAAGAGCATGGAAAATATGATGCTAGAGGGCAAGTCTTTCCACCTTCTACAATGTGTAGGTATATTCCAGTATCTTTTACATTTCCTGTGCCAAGAATGCACAAGTGCACACATGGAAGGCGTACAGGTTATAATATTGGGTTCTACTGACCCTGCACAACAAACATTCCCCATCTACAATGAATAATAAAGCTTGGGAACTCTCCCATTTTCTACCTTGCATTAACATTCATCAGTGAGCATAAACTATTATCCAGAGTCACCCATGTTCTAAACCACAGCAATGGTTTGGGCTTACTCTATTGTGTGAAGCTGGCCACTACGGTCTGTAAACCATTGTTTGGCTTAGTGCTACACCTGAATTCAGCAAAATGTGATTTTCCCAGTTAAACCACACTTAAGCAAACCCAGCAATTAGTATACTGTATGGGGCTAAGCACTGAAAGTAAAATGCTTTGAATAGTACCAAAAGAAGGTCTGGAAATACTATTAGGAGAGAACCTGAAGAGACCCAGAGAAGGAAGTCTACTCTCACCATGCTTTGACGCTAGGGCTAGGGCCACTTCCCGAGTTAGGCCACACCGGGACAGAGATTAGGGGCACTCATCCCTTCTACCAGTTATAACCAACGGCAGGAAGTGTTGGAGAGGAGAGGGAAAGCCCTTCTCCGTATTTTCGGCCATTCCTCACACCTCTTCTATTTCAGGGCGTCGTCGATGGGGCTGACCGGTATCCGAAGCGCCCAGCCGGGTCGCCCCCTCCCCGGGTCTCCAGCAGCCTTCTCCCGCTTTCTCTCTCTCTTTCTCTCTCCTTAGACCGAATAAAAACGTAAACTCTCTGGATTTCAAACCTGCGCTTGAAACACGTTTGTGAAAGGGAAGCAGGATCGGGCGAAGCGCCTTTGCCTGTGCTGGAGGGACAACCCCTTTGTGCCCGGGAGCGAGGCCATCTTTACCCTTTCGGCAGCTCTCTGGCTTGTCCTCGTCTCTCGCATGGCCCCGTGGTGGAGGTTAAAACTTTGGCGTTTTTCCCCCCGCTTTGCCCGGGCAAGAAAGTGGCGGGCACTAAACAGCTCCCGAGTCTCTCTCTTGCTCTCTCTCTCTCTCTCTCCGCATTCCGCTCCGTCCATCTTGAATACTTGAGATTCTTGAATGGAGCCTGCGGGATCCGCTGCGCGCGGCTCAGATTGGCTGCCCGTTAACCCTTCGCCTTCTCATTGGACGCAGGGCTCCTCTCGACCACTCCTCTCCCCCTCCCAGCCCCCGACGTGAGTGCCTCCCCACCGAATTCCCCTTGGGGGAGTTGCTACGGTCGTTACTACTGCTCTGTGGCGGGTTGTTGCTCGTATTTCGGTAAATTAACGGAGAAGCTCGCGCGGAGGACGAATGTACGCGAAGAAGACCGGTGACAACCAACGAAGACCCCAGCCTGTTCTTGTGGTTTACCGCCTCTCTGCACAGAAACCCTTCTTTGAATGCAAACCTCTGACACAGCAGTAGGACTTTGCGTGTAAACGCAGCGGGCTTATTTTGTCTAGTTTATGCGTGGAAGGAATAGAGACGCGGGACTGTCGGTGGCTGCTTATTACTATTAGTTATTTTATTTTAAATAATGTTTGTATTTGTGGCCCATCTTTAGGGAACAGAGTCTCCTGTAAAGCAAGTGTGTAAGGATCGTTTCAGAATTAAATTTACAGAAAAGTACTTAACAACATCTTCCCTATAACTTCATTTCCAGAAAAAAAAAATATTTACTCTTTTGAAGACATTTCTAGTGAGTATTAGATTTATATCCTACCTTTCATAGGAATTAAGACAGCTTACAAAGCCCTCCTTTCTTCTGCTTTTTCCTGAAATAATTCTGTGCAATAAATTGGGCTGATAGAGAATAACTGCCCAAAAAGTTACCAGTTGAGCTTCTGCGTCTGAAGGATGACTAATACATGGGTCAATTTTAATCCAATTGTTTTAGTCAATTGTTAATCTTATCACCAGGGATGGGATCCGACCAGTATAACTACCGGTTCTGTTGTTCTGTGTCGCGCGCGCATGCGCGAGTCGCACGA
>AZIM01000945.1:188316-199116 GCA_000516915.1 Ophiophagus hannah
AGCTCTGAGTGGATGGTGGGGAATGGAAGAATTTGTATGAGGAGCAAAACGTCTTCAAAGAAAAACAAGAAAGTCCAGTTGCCTCCTGAAAAAGCACCCTCGACTTGGGTGACCGACAATGTCCTTAGGCGGGGAAGAGTTGATCCCTGAGGGGAAACAGCGGTTTCCGTCCAAGATAGCGCAGCGCAGCAGCAGGAAGTGATCCTTTCGCGCCGCTATTCCTTTTTCTCTGCCTGGTACGCGAGAGGGATCGGCGGTAGCTCGAGGCGCGTTCGGGATCGGATCGAAGGAGAATGGCGTCAGCCGTTCGGAAGGTGGCGAAGGTAAGCTGATGACGCGGAGGTTGGGAGACCCTTTCAGGGCTTCGGAGGCATCTCGAGGAAGGCGAAAGAGGCAAGGCAAGGAAGGTTGTGCTGCAGAAAAGACCGCAAGCCATTGAAGTTGATAAGACGGGCCTCTTTTGAGGAGGCGACGGCGGGGTCTCGAAACCGCAGGTCTTGGGGGAAGCCCCTCCAGCAGGAAGGAGTAGGGATACTTGCTAGGCAACCAGACAGTTCTGGAGGCTTAACCGGGATGGGATGGGATGGGATGGGATGGGCAGGCAGCAGCAGTCTCCGGCAAGCCGCCCCTTTGACTGGGTTTACTGCGCGCCTCTTATTTTTAGAGAGCCTTCGGCAGAAATGGTTTAGCTTCAGTTCTGAAATATTTAACTTCAGCTTTGGCTAGGGAGAGGGTAGCTTAAGCGGGATGCTCTCCGGCACGTGGGCTGGAGGAGCATCTGTCTGGACTGTCCTAGCATCTTTTGATAATTTGGTGCCCAGAATGCCTCCTTTAGAGCCGGAGAGGGATAGTTTTGAGCGGGTGGCCCTGTTGTGAAGGAAAAGGCTTGAAACGAAGGCCGCCCGAGAAAAGGAGCTCTGAAGTGCTTTCGGTTTCGTTTACTGCTAGCTAGAAAGCTTTCCGTGGGCGGAGGGAGGAGGAAACAGAATCAAACTGAAAAGCCGTGGAGACAATGCGAAGCGATCTGCGACTCAGAAAAAAGCCATACAGCAGATCTGTCCGCTGCTGGATATAAGCCATTGCGTTTTACAATGACTTGAAAACAGAAAGAAGATTCATTGGATTTCAACTCACTGTCATTCCTCCTTAAATCCAAGATGAGAGCACTTAGGTCTGGGGGGAGGCTGGCACAGAAATATGCCAGCGTTGCTTGAAATGTGTCCGGCTGCTGTCAGCATTGATCTTGGAACTACTTTATGGTGTTGGTTTTTTTGTATTTATTCATTCATTCTTGTCTTTTCAGGAACTTGATGCCATTAAGAAATTAAGGTTGCAATGCTTTCAGGATATTCAAGCAGATGTGACCAATATTTTCCATTGGAAAGGACTTTTAGTGCCGGTGAGCTCAAGGGTGCTGGCTAAGAACAACTGGGACTGACAGCTTCCTGGAGATTGTAATGTATCCGTCAGAATAACCTAGCATGTGGTCACTTCAAACAATGATTTGGGTGATCATGTAAACACCACAAAGTATCAGAGTCTTTAAGTGGGAGTGGATTACATTTTCAGTGTGGAGTACTAAAAGGTCTTACATATTCACCATTTGGGAAGGGACTGGCATCTTTAATTTTAATTTGGTCTGCAAGGAAAACTGCATTCCTTAGCCTCCTATGAATCATGCTTTGTTCCTGTCCTTACATCCAGGATAATCCTCCATACAATAAAGGGGCCTTCTGGATTGAGATAAATTTTCCATGTGAGTATCCATTGAAGCCTCCTGTAATAACGTTCAAAACCAAGATCTACCACCCCAATGTGGATGAGATGGGTAAATTCTGCCTGCCAATCATCAGTGCAAAGTACTGGCAGCCTACTACGAAGATAGACCAAGGTATGACATGGGTAGGATGGATAGAGCTGGGGCTGCTGGATGGCTTTCATTCAATTGCCATTTTGTGTATGTTTTTCTGTTTTAAGGAAGTGTCATTTTTAATCTTTTCTGCAGTAATTCTGGCCTTGATAGAGCTGGTAAATAATCCTAAAACAGAGCCCCCTATGCAGAACGATGTGGCCTTGGAGTTCAAGAAAGACCATGCTAAATTTCTGTTACGGGCAGAAGATCACACCTGCAATTTCAGTGAGAAGCGGCCATGCAAGTGACCTGTGCCCACCGACTCACAAGTCTTTGTCTGCCAATGGGATGGTAGAGAAGAGGGACCAGACAAAAAATGTGCATGATGAAAATTTGGACTTTTCTGACTTTAAAGCCAGAACTACTCAATTGGGGACCATTTATATGCTTGAATAAACATAGGCTCAAAGTTAAGATACAGATGCATCTGAATTAAGTTAAAAATCTGGTACGGATGAAAACCTGTGTTACTTTCCTCATCCTGGAGCTAAAATTACCTGAAAGAATAGTTCTGGTTTTAAAGTCAGTATTGGATTTCAATAAATTTCATATTGAACTGAAGAGATGACATAGTTTTCTAAAACAGAATGATATCTTCCCTCTAAAGAGCAGAACAAATTAGGACATTTGCAAAGTTACAGGAGTACATTAGAGGAATAGAGTTAGAATTCCACAGAGAAAAAGTTCTAAGTTTTCTGTTTTCCAAATACTTTCTAACCAAAAAATGGTTTATCAGGAACAGACCAATAGGAATACTTCTGAAAAAAAGAATATTGTATTTGATGCTTTGTTGCATGCCATTCTGTTGCTGGTATATCTTACATTGGATGAAGAAAACAAACACATTCTTAATTCTTTTTAATTTATTCTTCTTCATATAAGTTTCCATTTTCATAGTCATTCCTGTAGTATATTAAGATTGTTTCAAAATCTTTCCTTTTCAGTTCCAAGTTTACTTTATTTAATGTATTGTAGTATTTCCCTTTTTTCTTAAACCTTAGTAATTGCATAGGCTGTGTTGCTTTTTAACTTTCCTCCTGTTATCATGAAATTATACGTTGAGCTGACTTTCTGTTCTGTAATAAATGCAGGCTATAATATATTACAAATAATGATGCATTACTACATCACATTCCTGGTGTTTTATTGTTTTCTTTTCATTTTCTCAATGTGAATTTGATTTTACACCTTTGCAGAGTTCTAACAACTGCTCACTTATACATGTGGCTTCACAAACACATATATTGTCAACAATACAACATTATGCAACTGTATTGGTATGACATCAGTTTTGTATCAGTAGGCAAAGCGTGTAGACAAACCACATAAGTTCCCCTAGAAAGAGATCATTATTTCAGGCATTGTTTTTGCCTGATTTTTTTCTTGCTACAATGAATCATATGCCCAGTAATCACTAAGAAGCAGTTCTGTGAAGTATAACAGAATTTTGCTAATAGTGGCGTGTCTAGTTTAATGAAAGGAAGGACTGGAAATATCTTCCAACATTTGAAGGGCTGTCACAAAGAAGAAGGGGTCAACCTATTCTCAAAGCACCTGAAGGGAGAACAAGAAGCAGTGGATGGAAATTTATCAAAGAGAGAATCAACCTAAAACTAAGGAGAAATTTCCTGACAAGAGCAATTATCTGTGGAACGAGTTTCCTCCACAATTTGTGGCTGCTCTAACACTTTAAGAAGAGGTTGGACAACCATTTGTCAAATCTTATTGGGCAGGGGTGTCAAACTCAAGGCCTGTGGGCTGGATCTGGCCCAAGGGGTGCTTAAATCTGACCCACAGGCCACCACAGGCCAGCCTGGAAAAAGCTGGAAAAAGCAAAGGAGCAAAGGACCGGCCCACACCGGCCCACGGTGCCTCTGGCAGCCAAAATGGGGCATGGGGCGCAGCCCGTTTTCAGCCTGGATGACCTCCTGCAGCACTTTGCTGGCTAAAACGGGGCACGGGGGGGGCACATATGGTCCCTCCTGTGCCCTGTTTTGGCCAGCAGGGTGCTTGCAGGAGGCGTCCGTCCTGTCTCCCACCCGCCCACCTGGCCTGCGGAAAACTACAATGCTGATCCAGCCCTCAAAGAAATCCGGTTTGACACCCCTGTTATAGGGTTTCCTGCTTGAGCAGGAAAGCTGTTCCCCCTTCCAGCTCTGTTATTCTGCTATTCTGTTGGAGGTGTTAAGAGAAGGCCATATCGTTCAGATTTTGAAATGCTTCCATTGGGGGTGGAGTGGCCATAGAAGAGAGTTATTGTCCATCTCTAGAGTGGGCTATTGAGAGAAAGCAAGCCTCTTTGGATGCTTTTCCTCCTGGTCCAGTGCTTAAACATAGGCCAGAATACAAGCAGTGATTCTTGGTCAATGCAATGTGTGTGCGTGCGTGCGTGCGTGTTGTCTAGTTGAATCAGTCTCAGATCACAATGATGTGCACCAAGACTGTCCAGTGTCCCCAAAGATAGTTATCAATTATTGATACTAAGTATCAGTTAAGAGTATAACAAAGGGGAAGTTAGAAGCAAAGTACTCAAAATGTTTTCAGTAGTTTGTTGTTTCTCGCTTTTTTGTGGGTTCTTTAAATAATAAGTAGTGGAAACTGTGGTACTCAGTGCAGAGATTCAAAAAGATGTCTAAAATCCTTTTCCTTATTGTTAAAATAAGAATAAAACTGTACAGTTAGTGCTCAGTATACCATTGATGAAGAATTAACCATGAAAAAAAATCAAATATATTTAAATGGTTAATTCATTGATAATATACTGAGCCCTAATTGTACAACTTTTGTAACTTTCTTGTCCACTTACTAATACTATATTTTTGCATCAATTCTTTTTTCCTCCCTTTCTATTTTTCACTTGTTCAGGAAAAGCAGTTTAAAAACTACCTCCAATGATTATACCACTTTAAGTTTTAGTTCATGTCTGACCTAGGAGAGAAGAAGCAATGAATTGCCTCTCATCACTTAGAAAGCACAACTCCCCTGAGCTTGAGCTGAAGGGCTTCAGGCAGCAGGAATCTCATTGAGACAAGAGCAATAGAGCAGTATTATACCACTAGATCTTGCTTTCCTATGACTTTCCTAGGACTTGCTTTCTTTTCAAGCCCCCCCTTTTTTTTTTAAAGTAAGCTTTTCCTCTAAATGTTACTTGCATTGGCCGCTGGAAATAGGCCTGTAAAGGAGTGTGTATTTCTGCAAACTAAAATACCAGCATGTACACCTGTCTTTTGTTTTCAATAACAGTTTGCAGCTCTCCTTCCTCTTTAGTTCAGGCTTGAAGCCGTCTTCCTCATCCTCTTCCCTTTCTAAATATACTGTGTTTATATTTAAAAGTGGGAAGAAGATGCAAAGTGGGGACTTTTACACTGAATTGGATCCTTTTTTGCCATCTTGTAAAATGAGCTGTCTTCCGAACAATTTCAGCCTGTTCCTCCCTGCAAGTCTTTCCAAGCTGCCGAGAACAGAGCAAAATTGCCACATGTAAATCTCTGCCTCCAGAGAGGTTTTCATTGCCACACATTAAAAGCTTTCTCATTTGATGTTTGTCCAGCACTTTTCCTGTAAACCAACAAAGGAGGGAATCCCCCGCTCCCTCCAGTCAGCTTGTTTATTCTTAGCCTCTTATCTGCACAGTGTGATTTCTTTGCTCAAAGTTCAATGGTTTGGGGAGTAGCTGAATGCAGAGGACCTTATTTCTTAGGAAACAAACATAAGATTAGGCCACGTATGCTAGGTTGCTCAAACCATTCTAATATGCCTGGGCAGCTACTTCAAACAGAGCATGTTTGCATTCTCCCTTGGAAATCACGCTTGTAGACCACCTGAATTTCCATTGATAAAACAGAATGCAGCATAAAAATACAGTGTGACAGCCTTGACTTGGTACAGTTGTGCTTTAATGGAACCAGTGCCTGGTAAGGGAAAGAGTGATTGCAGCATGGGTTGCAGGAAGGCTTTTGCAATCCAAAAAGAGGACGCGGAGTTACTAATGGTAACATCTGGAAGGGCATGCTGCTCTTGAGTCATGTGTCTTTGGGGCAGGCTCAGTTCTGCTTCCATAAACATCAGATGTTCGAGGTGCTGACATGACATTAGTAAGCGTTCCTTTCCTGCTCTTTTCAGGTGGCAGAAGGATGGCACATAGCAGACTTTAGTCAGGGTTAAGTAACTGGTTGATTCCAGTGCCATACTCAAGAAATTGCAGAATATATATGTCTTTTAGCCCAGGTACATCCCATGTTGCATTCCATCTGAAAAATTAAAAAAAACATCCAAATTTGAGATGTCTTGGAGAAAACACAGAAGCCTAGCACAGCAGATGGTTCCAAGCATAGTTTCCCAACAACTGCTATCATTTCTACAGTGTTCCTAAGTGGATTTATAGGCCAGCCTGCCTGCCAATTGGATACAGAAGAACTACACCCCTATGTTTCTTTGAAATCCTACAAGATTTAATGTGGAAAAGATCCAACTTTTGAATAAAGTCTTTTCCCAATCTAGAGGCCTCCACTTGTGTTGGACATGTTGACTGGGGATCTTAATGCATGAAGCCTCATATCTATAGGGCACCTGGTCAGTCATTGCTAGAATACTTTGCTGGTTTTTCATCTTTTGTCTGGGATTATTCTTTCACAAGTAATTGTCGTTATNTGTCGTTATACTGCATCAACATGCTCCATGCTCTAACATTCAATTGGAACTGGAAACAATAACATTTCTTATCTAGAAATAAAATGGTCTTTCAAGCTAAAATGGCTTATCTTCCCAGTAATGAGAATGTTAAGATCCCTAACCATCAAAATAGACTTCTAGTGATCAAAAACCTTTAACATCTTTCTTTTAATCATTTATGTGTCATCCTTTGTTGTTTTCCACTGACTAAAGTAGCAACATCATCAATGGACATTTCCATTTAAAGAGATCCTATATTACTTGGTAGCTAATAAACTAAAATGGCATTGAGATCCATGAAGGAAAATATACTATATCCCAATAAGAGCATCATTCCCAAATTCTAAGGGTGGGACAATAACATTAGTTATGCAAAAAAAAATGGTAAGATTTCCAATGAACATATTGAAGATTTTTAAGTTAAATATGAAACCTTCATTTTTTTTAGCCCTAATACCTAAACACGTGTAGGTGTTCAGAGCTAGATCTGGAAGATGGGGGAATAATTTAAAAACAAATTACGACTAAAATTCTTCTTTGCCATGTGCTACCAATGAGTAAGATCTCAAAGCTTCTATTATTTCTCCGTTTCTTTTGGTTTTATCTAGTTGCACTTAATGTGATTCAAGAATTTCAAGAAGGTGAAATGAGAACCACAGAAACCTACCTGCCCCCCCCAAGTTTTTCTATAGCTTCCAATGAGCCTCAAACCAAAGCCTGCTTTGCATTTCTATTTCTTCTTCGTCTTTACTAGCCCTTTCTCCACCAAGCTGCGATAAAGTTCCTGGATATAGGTGTAGATGCATTTATTATCAGGAACACTCATGTGCACCATGTCATCCACCTCCAGAAGTTGAGCACAGTCTGCATATTTCCTGGAAAGAGATAGACAAATAGTCAACTATACCCCCAATGATTTGACAAAGGAAGCTTGAATAAGAGCCCTTCACCCCCAGAATTAACAAGCATTATTCTAGAGAACTGGATCAGGATGCAAATGTTTCTAAAATCATGGTGAGGTCCAAGGAGATAGTTAATTTGAACCTCTTGCCTTTTAAAGTTGAATAAATTTCATTACAGCACTAGAGCAGGGGTGTTAAACTTGTGGCCTGTGGGCCAGATGCGTCACTCGCTGGCCATGGCCACCCCTGGTTTAGCAAAGGGGGGAAAAGTTGCGATATGTCACATGAGGACGTGACGACGTGAGTTTGACACCCCTGAACTAGAGTCACACTGGGGATACCATAAGCCGCTGAAATTATTTTGGAACTCTGAGGAACATAACATAAATGCAGAACCTACTCTTGCTTTTGATCATCTGACTATCATTTTCCTTTGTTCAATTATCTAGCAAGGACTCCTGCTTCTTTTTCAGAATGGGTCTTTACTCTGGCTATTCAAAGGCTTTGAATTTTCTCCTTCAGACCTTAATGTTATCTTGAAGCTTGACATTTATTCAGCCTCACCGGTGTACTAACTGATTTAGCAATTTTGGTAAGGGGTGTCCTAAAGGTAATTGTCTCTTGCTGCTTGGTTTGAGTCTGCTGCATTTTTTAAATGTGCTGCTTTCCTCCAAAGAGTAGATAATTACTGCTTATTATTTATGATGGTTGTATACTACCTCCAAGTTCAGAGATACAATAGTGTGCATGCCAATACCACTACTGAAGGACAAATGGGAGGTTGCTACTCAAGATTTATGTTTAACTGTTGAAGAACACAGTTCTGGTCTAGATTAGACTTTAATCTTATCCAGAGGACACTTAGGTTGTTATGATAATGTTCTTGAAGGTGTGTTGAGTTCTTGAAGTTTCCTATTTTATCATGCTTGTTGAAGGTTGATCAACTACGACATAACTACTTTTTCCTTGTAAAGCAATCCCTACTGTGTTAAGCAGTTGTGAAGAGTTCCTTAGCAAACCTCACTATGTGCCAGTTAACGATTATTTCTTTTCAAAACAAGAGATGCTAACAAGTTAAAGATAATAACTCCAGGCTTTTAAAATTCTATAGTCTGGTTTCAAGCTTAGCTTTGGGCCAAAATCTCAGTTCTGATATTGCTAATTGTCATAGATGTTCTGTAGCTGGATGTTTCAATACTTTTGACTATACTTATATTCCTGATCCTGGCTATCTGAGAAGGAATATGGGTCAACTCAAAGAAATTAGGAAACCAATGAAACTAATAGCAGATAACTTTATGGATTGGAGAAATGAAGGTCAGTCTCTTTGTAAAAGTCTGTATTCTTCTTTTAAAATTCAGATTCTCAGCTTGATGGAACCATGTGAATCTTAGATGGGGATGCCTAAATGCTAAGTGTGAGCAAAAAAAAAAAGCCATTTGTCAGTGGCAGACACCCCTAAATATTGTAAAGATAACTATGTTTTTCTCACAGCAATGAGATTAGACTATTGCAGTCTGCTGCATGTAGGGTTGCCTAGAGAGATTTTTCATAAACTTTAAAAGTGATCCAAAATATTGCTGCTAAATATAGATAGGATTGGTTGGTTAGAAATATATGATGCCAAACTTTTAGCCACCAGTCAGTTTAAAAGGAAGCTGCAAGATTTCAGATTGTACATCCCACATGGTATGGAGGTCAAGTAACAGAATAAAAACTACACAAGCATACCTGCATATGAAGATAATTCTATATGCTTTTCTCTAGGTTTCCCTAGTTAAGGAGGTTATGTTCCTCCCTGAACTTTCCACATCCTGCTGCTTATATGAGTAGAAGGCCTTTTGATCATGTTACAATTTTAATCCCTGTTAAAGTTGGCAACATTTGCACACCTGCCAGTTTAATTGATCAGTTATTGGACATGGTTTTGATCTTTTGTAACACTGTTATTTCATATGAACTATATAACAGTAGAGCTGGAAAGTAAGACAAAATTACTCCAGAGAATAACTTCACACATTTACATGGTACACTTTCTGGAGGTTACAACTCATCCCTGACTCAGCCTGCCCTATAGCTGTGGTTGTGGCCAGAGATCTAGAATGGAGGGGAGTGCTCACTCAGCAGTAGAGAAGGCCAGGGTGAAATTATCTTTCCGATTTGTTGGGTCAAGGTTTGCATAGTCAAAGGCATCAGGAAAGAACTTGTGGATGAGGGCACAAAAAGCCATGCCACTTTTCCAACTGGTAGAAAAGTTCTGAATGTCCACATGCTGAAAATGAGAAAAAGAGAATATTAAGCACAAAAGGTCAACCACTTCTCCTGTTCTAGATTTTCCTGCACTAGCAAGTGACTGAAACATGCATTCCTGCCTATTTAATAGAAACTTATCATTCTGGTAGAACACATTGTTGGATTGGAACAAGTTGTGTGAATGGATTTACTTTCAGATGACATGAAATAGTAAAATATGGCAGTAATTGGAGACCATTCTGAATCTAGATTATTGTGTTAACATCCTCTCCGTTTTGAGCATTGTTAATTGTAACTTGGAAGTGAAAGGAAAAAAAAGGTAAGGATGATGGAGAATTAACTTACTGCCCCCGTGTGCTCAGCATTCTTACTTCACCTTACTTTTATATTTTAGAATTTCACATATTTGCATCATTTATCTCTCCGTAATCCTTCAAACCTGCCTGCATTATAGGTCATGATTTGTGAAGCCACCATTTCTGATACGCAGCACACATTGCATGTAGCAATGGTTTCTTCTATTCTGCTAGATGTTAGTGCTATTGTGATAGGCCCTGTGTTTTGTAGTACATGAATTATCAATGCATATTTCACCGTTTTCACTGTGTCCTAACAGTTTCACTAAAGGTTAGGCATTATAACTTCAAAGTATCTTACAATCTCAGTATGTGAGCTATATTGGCTTTCAACTAAGATTTTTAGTTTATGAACTCATTCTGTTAACTCTTTGAGTGAAATTCAACATCTGAATGTAAGACATAATGAGAAAACAGTACAGGCTAAAATTGTACACGTGAGTCTTCATATCTGCATGATAGTGAGTATGTGCTGGTTAATAACAAAGAAATACCAACAGCACACAAAGAAGTACAATATTTCTTGACCTAGTTCACAGAAGAGAGTATTCTACTATGATCTGTGATGACCCGGAGCGTAACACAAACGTAACAAAATCCAAAATGTAAATAAATGTCCTTTAATGCCTCCAAGTTGGCCCCACT
Organism: Ophiophagus hannah; assembly: GCA_000516915.1. Taxonomy (NCBI): domain Eukaryota; kingdom Metazoa; phylum Chordata; class Lepidosauria; order Squamata; family Elapidae; genus Ophiophagus; species Ophiophagus hannah. The sequence goes on from AZIM01000945.1 coordinate 199,056, forward strand.
GTTCAATAATTCTCAGTTGGAGATAAAACGTATTCAAAAATAGTCTTTAAAAGAAAGCAAT
>AZIM01000946.1:52816-67687 GCA_000516915.1 Ophiophagus hannah
ACAAAATTCAATTAAAATCAAGAAGATTACAAAATTACCCAGCAATGCAAGCCAGTAAAACAATTTAACCATGAAATGGAAACAATGGAATCATACCTTAAAACGTGGTTCAAGAATAAAGAGGCAAGCAATGAAATTAAGCAGAAGGCATGAATTGGAAACTTGGCTACAATGGGCCATCTTCTCTCTTATAAAGATGATGTTGGGGCAGAAAACCCTGAGGTTGGTGTGGCAAGAGTTGGTACATTTCAACAACTTTCTGCCTAACTGACTTGCTCTGACTGCTGAAGCTGCTTGGATGAGCAGCGCAACGTCTCAAACTAACAAAAAAAATAAAATTAGTCCAGGTGCCACGATTCAACTTTCAGACCCTCTTGCAAAGACATTTCTGTGCTTTGCTAGGCAGCAGAAAAGCCAATGCTGACTGTTTTCTGACGACCATCCAGCATTATGTCTGGGCTGAATCTCTGCATCCGTCTCACAGCTCACACTGAATAATTCCTTTTTTTTTTGGTCCTTGTTCAAGAAAAATGTTTCTCAATTTAATGCGCATTCTGGTATTTTATTTGGAGAGATATCTATGTACTTGGAATTCTCAGAAACATTTTTCATTTGTTTATTCTTCATTGAAGGGACTTGCTTCCTGATTGCTTGCACGACAATACCTCAAGAGTCGTTCATTCATTTAAATGGTTGCTCCATGGAAACCTTTACTTGAGAGATAAAAGAGATGCTGGCCTCGCATTGTATAGCCCTTCCTGAAGCAAAATATATTCACTCACACAGTGTGTTTTATGTAGTCCTTTTTCATTTCCCTTCAGCATCAACCTACGTTTAGGAAATCTGCTTCCGCAAGCCAATTATGTATTCTGCCCTGCCTTGCAGCCCAGTCCTTCCTACCTACCTCAACTTTTCTTGTATGCAGGTGTTTGAATGTCAAGACATGTAAAGAATCAAACTTTACTGTGGTTTAAGCACAATTTCTGAATTGAGGAAATTTATTTATTTATTAAATTTAGGAAGACAGCTGCCCTTGCTTTTTTTCTTTGTTAACATCAGTAGCAAAGCTATGCAACTTTCTTACCTCCCATTTTTTTCCTTCTGCAGACTTCAATCGCAATTCATAATTACAAAGTGCTGAATCATTCACCTGCCGGGATGGCGACCATTTTGTCCACATATACATTATTCCCTTTATCATTTTGACTTCCAAAGAAAGGTTCATGGGAGAGTTTGGCTTAACTAGGCAAAAGAAAATTCAAATATGAGTATTTTTACTGCTCTTGCCAAGAATTTCTCTTTTTACATTTCTGCATATCAGTCTTTCTCCATGTCTGGGACCAGGCTCCAATAGTTTCAAAACAAATGATATAAGGTACATGAGAGAGACTAGTCATTTATATAAGCCAGTATTATCCATCTATCCAGCATTTCATCTTAAGAATCTGGTTACCCGACCAACTCTTTTAACTAAGATATCAGGAATCAAATCTGGGTCTTAAAACCCATGAAACTTTCAAATGAGTCATAGATCTTGTGACTGAGATAATTCCAGTCTGATATTATTTTTCTTCTTGATTTTCAATAGAATTGATCACTAGTACTGCTGGCTTCTTCTATCGACATTGAGATTAGCTTGGAGAAAATCATGATGTTGAACTACTGTGCCACCTTCTCTCTTTCTAATTATAGAGCAAAATAAAAGCTTGAGTTTCATTTGGTTTCTGCTCTTACCCATTTCTTTTAGGTTCACATAATGGGGATCAGATAAATTACTTCCTGCGTCATTGGTAGCTTTTACACTGATGTTGTATGTTTGCCACAGCCTGGTGATTCTTTCATTAAAGTAACAGGAATTGGGCCCAGCAGACAGGTAATCTGGACATTCATGGATCTCTTCTTCACTGAAATATAAGCATGTAAAGCAATAGTTAACAAACAAATGTTCATATTTATCAAAAATAAATAAGCATATACTTAAATTACTTAAAAGCAGTATAACATTAACATTACTGTTGTACGCACGCAACATGGAATTAAACTTAGCTGATATCCTTAGGAATGAATTAAGGTAAGAGCTCTGCTGGTCACCTAAACACCATTCAAACGTAGTAAATCACCACATCTAGTAGTTTGCCAGATCTGTTGGGAGGCTAACTGGAAATTCCAGGAACAACAATCTTAACATATAAAGAGGGACCAGACCTGTAGCTTTTGCAATTTTACTTACAACAGTTCATTTAGTAACTGTTCGGAATTACAACGGTTCTGAAAAAAGTAATTTATGACCATATCTCACACTTATGACCATTGCACTATCCCCACGGTCACGTGATCAAAATTCAGACCCTTGGCAACTGACTCATATTTATGATGATTGCAGCGTCCTGGGGTCATGTGATCCTCTTTTGCAACCTTCTGACAAGTAAACTTATTGGGAAATCCATATTCACTTAACAACTGTGTTACTAAGTTAGCAACTGCAATGGTTCATTTAATATATGTGGCAAGAAAAATCATAAAATAGGGCAAAGTTCATGTCTCATTTCACAACAGAAACACAACACAATTGGGCTCAATTGTGATTGTAAATTGAGGACTATGTATACAACAGTCATTCGTCCTTCATCCTAATCCTAATCTTAAAACTATCAGATCTGGATGGTAACAATCTACATGGTCATTAGTCTTTCAGTTGCGCTGTACATCTCTGAGTAGAAAACATTTTGATTCAATGAACTTTATCTTACCTATAGGGTTTATCAGCGCCTTCTTGAGTTTTTACAAGCTTATGCTTCAGTCTTCAGGGATGGTATCTAGTCACTCATCTTTTGTTGGCCTTTTTTTTCTAACTGCCTTCCATTTTTTCAAGCCACTTTTGCATTTTCACTATGTTTCTAAAACATGGGGGTCCAACTCTCTGCCATCACGTGACATTTTGTGATATTTTTCCCCTTCATGGAGCTGGGGTGGGTGTGGCCTGTGCATGAGGCATCCAGCATGCAGGCTGCCAGTTTGATGCCCCTGTTCTAAAACATTTAAACTTTAGCTTCATGACTAGTGCTTCAAAAGAGAAGTCTACTATTAATTCACCTATTATTGAATGACTTATTCTTCCAATAGTCTAAAGCAGGGCTTTCAAACTCCCAGCCTGTGGGCTGAATGTGTCACGTGCTGGCCACACCCACACCCGGTTTAGCAAAGGGGGGGAAAAGTCCCGATATGTCACGTGACGTGCCGTGACGACATGAGTTTGACACCCCTGGTCTAAAGTTTTGTAACAATTTTCTCCAACATCACATCCATTTTTTTTTCATTCATCCTTTCAGATGATACCCCTGACAACATATGACTTTGATATGTAAATTATGCCTGTGGTATGTTCAAATAATCATAGTTTTAAAATTATGGCTTAGACTTGTGTGTTTACAGGCATTATATTACTTTATACATGGTAATCTTATTCTTAAGGTGTATCTACCTCTATTGAATTTATGTGAAGAACAAAGTACATAAAATTATTGTTCCCTCCCACTTTCCCATATATTCTTACCCAACAGTGTTGTACAGCAAAGTATAATTTGTAGGAAGACCCCCATCTGAATTAGGTTCCCATCGACAAGTAAATGCTTCATTTCCTTGGAACAGGCAACTTACTATTCTAGGTTTCCCAGGAGGAGAGTGTCCTGAAGAATTGGAATAATGAAATCAGTTATTGTTAGCAGAGTGGTTACAAGCCTAGAATATGGACTTGAATTTGCCTTGGTTGCCACTGTGTTCATAATAGTTTATTTCTACCTTGATTTTCTCTCCCAGAAAACCTAATAACATCATACAGAAATGTGTATCACACTGCTAAAATACAAATATAAATGAATACTAAAGCTATAATAAAGCTACAGTGTCTCAAATTCATTATTTAAGGGGACAATTAAAACCAAGATTTGGTAAAGATGAAATCAAGGAACAAAGAGATCACCTACATTTTAGCCAATAATATGAAGATATGTTGCAAGTAACGAACAGCTATTACTATATAAACACACTTTTGGAATAGGCATTTGCAAAGTTTCTGCCTTACTAACCTCAAGTCAAGTCTTAACAGGTGTTAAAAAATGGACTTTACCATGGTCCAGGCCTCAGACTCTGACATTGAAGAAGCTACTCCAGCTGAATCAGTGGAATGTTAGCCTCAGGAGATACCGAGCCAGAAATCACTTGAGACTGATCAAACTCTGAAGTAGTCAGATGATATGATATAATCTCCAAGACTTGGCAAGTAGAAAGGAGGCCAGAGCAACGATGCTCATTGAGGCTCCTTGCCAAGCAAGGAGGAAACTTAATTAAAGACAGCTGTTTGCAGCCTGATTTAATGGCAGCCCTCACCCAAGTTTCCGTTGGGAACAACTGTTTGATTGCATAGTGTGGTGTATGATTTATGTGAATCCTGCTTATGAAACTGGCTGACAAATCTGTCTGAGCATTGGACTGGATTTTGATTACTCTTTTGTGTATTGCAATTGAAGGTGAATCTACCTAGGCAAGCTTCTTTTCCCAGACAAATTGTTGGCTTACATTTCTTCCCTTGTCTGCTGTTATCTGCTCAGCCTTGATCTGATCCAGACTAAGAGCGTTCTCAAGTTAGCCTTGAGAATATTCATATCTGAAGACTGAGCATCAGAAAAATGTAGGAGAGCTTGGTTCTGTAGAGAAACAGCTAGTCTAATCAATTATTCTGCAGTATCCCGATGAAAGAAGCCAATTCTCAACTTTGAAATGTCATTGGAAGAAAACTAGTTGAATGATTCTGTGGCTTTTATCTTAGAACTCCTAGCTGCAAAGACCTTACATGGAATTGACTCATTTTATCTTCTGACTTTTTTTCTCTCCTTTTTGTATATTGCCTTCTGTAAGCCAACTTGGATTATTAGAATTTTGAGATAAACCTACTAGATTTACTATAACCTTAAGCCAGATAAGCTTTCCAGGCTAGTCCAAAGACCCATATCTTGTGAAACTTCAGATGAAATGGCTACCAGGTCAAAAGCATGCCAATCACCAAATGTTTTAAAGCTACTCTGGCAAATATGGCATATATGACATAAACCAAAGTTTCAGCAATGTATATTTCAAGCTCTGGCAATAAAAGAGAAAGTGGCAGCACAACTTTGCTGTGACAAATTAGGAATATTCAGTGTAAAAAAGCACAGCTGCTGCTTTCTCAGTAGACTGTTATGGTATAACAGATGGACCAGCAGATATTAGAACAATTGCCAAATTTGAATTGCAGTTGCCAAGGCTATATTTCCAGCTGCCTGGCTTCTCCAGTTATACAATAACAGCTAGAATATTTTGTTGTCTCACTTTAGTATTTTGCCAGAGTTCTATTTTCTAAAGTTTAAGCTTCCCCTAATCAGACGCTTTTCTGATATGCTGGACAATAAATCACCATCTCTCTACAACAAGGCTTCCCAATCAAATGGGGGATTTATGCAAGAAGCCTTTAGTTTTTGAACATATGCTAAGTTTAGCTAACTTTCCTTTCTTTTACTCATGAAGCTTAATTTATCTGCTGTTAATAAACTGTTATGCCAATAGATGAATTGCACATATGTATGCATGTACAAAGTAAGCTAAAGATATGAAAGAAATTTACATTTAAACATTCTAAAAACATTTAAAGGTGGGCCTGTTTTATTGTTGAGGATAATTTTTGCTAACATTTTGTGATAATCCAATGAGATTACTAGTAACAATTTAAATATTTCACTTTTTCCTTGGTGCTCTATGTTTAAATGAGATCTGTATCTAAACTCACCCTTCTTGGGGCCTATAATTATCATTTCAGTTCCATGATTTTGGAAGAAAAGATAATCAAGATGATTCTATCGCCTTATTTCCCATCTTTTTATTGATGATACTGAATTGTTATTTTCCCCTCTAGTCCAAATCTGTGTAACTACCCAAAGGAAGGAGGCTAATGTTTATTTAGTGTTATTGTTGCTCCTTAATGTTCTTAGTGCTATGCCCAAGGCAAACAATGTCTGAAAAAGGGAAAATAGTAGAAGACTCCTGCTTAAAACATGGATATTAGCGAGCATCTAATTGTGACTAAGGGTGGTATAACCAAAAGTCAGAAATAATAGAAGTCACAACAAACACCTGGAACCAGCTTTGGAGAAAACATGGTCTAGACAATTTGAGTAATGCTTCAAAGCTATACAACCATATTAGAACACTGAAAGCACAGCATAAAATATAGTAACAAATAAAAATACAATATAAAAGCAATGAAAACATAGCGGCAGACCGAAGAGTTTAAAAGGTTCTATGAAATACTTGCATCTAATTTACTTGTACAGTAAATTAACTTACTAACATGTTAAAAATACCAGAATTAAAATGTTTGACATTAGAAAAAAAAATAATGCCAGGAATACCTTATTGGGGTGGTAGGATATTCCAGAAGTAAGGAGATGGCAAGGGGTGATCTAAAGTAGTACTTATTGCATTTGTGCATAAGATAGCATCCAGCGCATGGTCTCTGATATTATTTAGGAAATGTTTCTCAATTTTGGCAACCTTAAGATGTGTGGACGTCAACTACCAGAACTCCCCAGTAAGTATAGTTGGTTGAGGAATTCTGGGAATTAAGTCCAACTATCGTGAAGCAACCAAGGTTGAGAAACAGGAGACTGGAAGGGGTTGATGATTCAGCTATAGTTTCTATGAAACAGATTGAGTGGGGTGGCAGATAACCAGACTTTCAGGTGGTATTATACCAACAGAATACTAGAAATAAAAGTTAAACATTAAGAACTATTAACAGTAGAGGCTGTTGTATACTAAATTATTTCAAAATTGTAATAATAATGGGCAAGAAAGACTGAGCACTCACCATCAACAAGCCATACATTGAGATACGGTAACAGAACAAATGCTTCTAATATTGACTGCCATAGCTTCATGCCTGTGCCCACTTTCATTTCCAGGAAGAAATTGGAATTCACTGGGAAATGAAATAAGACATAAAATTGTTTATGACACATATCCAGAACAGAATAACAGAGTTGGAGGTCTTCTAATCCATGGAAAATATTCCATGGGCCCTATTTTCAAAGTATTATTTTCAGATAATTTAAAGGATTGATTAAACATCGACAAAGTTTTAAATGAGATTTCAGTAGAAAAGATGGCATGATATGGGCTGGACTGTCTACCATTAGCTGGAAACAGAGCTGGTTGAACAATTATATCCACTGAGTTTTTTCCTCCACTAGTTCCATATCTCACTTGAGGGAGCTGTCAAGGAGTCAGTTCAAGCTGCTGAACTTATTTTTAAATAATTAATAATTAATAATAATTATAATAATAATTCACTTATTATTAATAATAAGTGAAGTTAGAAGATACGTTTATCAAATCTGTGTTTTGTGAGTAAACAGATATGTGGGAGGTGGGATGCATGCGGGAAGATGCGTGCACATTCACGGGAATGTGCACGCATTGCATTTTGGGGGGTTGCATGCGTGCACATTCATGCATGCACACATGTGCTTTGGGCACTTGGTGCCAAAAAGGTTAGCCATCACTGCCCTATATCATTTCAGACAAATAGCTGTCTAATCGCTTCTTAGAAACTTGAATTCTAGCAGAAACAAATGCCGAGTCCTTCATTTGAGTAGGGAAAAAAACATTAAAGATGTGAATATATAGGATGTGGGAGATACTAAAAACACATCTGCAAAGGATTTTAATTAGGGGGGAAATTAGAACAAAAAACCCTAGTGGACATCTGAAAGCAACAAAAAAGATATAATTTGCAGATCTATAATTTGCAGATCTGTGGTAGGGAATATGAAAGACATTAGACACATACCTTCTAATCCTAACATATAGCAACAGAAAGCAAATCAGCTCGTTTCTGAAGATGGTGGCCTTGAGAAATTTGTGTTTACTCTTAATTATCTCTAGCTTAGCATACATATCTTTTTCAGAAGATTCTTGCCTTTCTTTACACAGCGAATAGATTGGAGTTTCTCAAAGCAGCTATAAAACTGGTTTGACTTCAGTTGCTACCTCAAATTACTGTATTATAGCAAGGGACACACATACTGAATCTCTAAGCATGAATCCTGCAAACTCGGCTGCTTAGTTTTGGCGTAGGTGAATGCATGCAACAGCTTCATTTCAGCATGGTTTTTTTTATGTTGAGAACAAATAAAATGCTCTTGCAAGAAAATATTTTTCCATTTAAATTCTTTTAATTAGAAGGAGGCTAATCTGACAAGAGAAATAAACCGAAGCAGAAAGATCTGATGATTTTATTTATGTTCATATTAGATTTTCCCAACACTGATACTCACTCTGTAATTATTTTTTAAAAGTGCACTTTCCCAAATTGTTTTTCTTTTATCTGAGCATTTTTATCTGAGCACTGAGACTTGAGTTTTCAGTTGCTAATTAGTTCTTTGCTTTCAAATTTGCATATATATTCCTGAACATTTTATTAGACCTTTTCCAACACTGTTTCTATCCCGTTTTTCAATATTTTAAATAATAATTTTATTTTTTAATTGTGCCTCAATTCTTTTTAAGTCACCTTCCTAATTTAAAATAATCCTGTTTAAAAAGAATAACTTAAGTCCTCTATGCTTATACTTCCAGCTAATCCTCTTTTATTCCTACCCCAAAATTGCCAGTTCTTTCCTGTCATTGACCTGGATTAGACATTACATAAGCCATGAAATAGTTAAATATAATCTGTTAAATAACCCAACATTAGCTAGTCACATATTGGATTAAACCATTCAATAAAATTTTCATACTATAATAGATCCATACTGCACACTTAACTAAAAGCTGACACATCACAATGTATAAATCTAGCCATAATGTTCCTTCACATTAAAGTCAGGATGTCTCATGACACATAAAAGACCGGGATTTCAATCATATGTTTGTAGCTGCCATCTTGACCTTTCTAACTCTCTCTTGAGGATGACCTTTCTAACTCTCTTTGAGGATGCCTCTTTGGGTAGTGCAAGCTTTGCCTCATCTTACTCAATTATTAGAATATTACTCATTCTTGATGGCTCCCTTTGTTAAACTTTATTTGGATGTTTAGAATTCAGGCAAATAGAAAATCTATTCAATTACATGACTGATTGCATGCCATCAAGTAATTGTTGACTGCTAGACCCCATAGAGATATATTTTCTCCATGACTATATGTCCCTGACCTGGTCCTGCAGTTCCTCCACTGATGTCCCCATCATCATTGTAATTGAGACCGTCCATCTTGTCACTAGTGATTCTCTTCTTCTCTCCCCCCACCCCCCTCAAATCTTTCCAGCATTAGAGCCTTTGGCAGAGAACTGGGTCTCTCTCTCTATAATGTGCCATTTAATGAGCTTGGTCCTTTGTGCTTCAAATGAGAAGGGTTGATTTGCGTGTTGATTACTTTGTTTGTTTTCTTGTATGTCTATGGTATTCTCAGGAGTCTTCTCCAACACCAATTTTCAAGAGCATCAATACTCTTCTTATCTTACATCAAAATCCAGCTTTCATTTCCATAAAGTCTTATATGAAATATCATTGATTGGATGATTCTGATATTTGTAGATAGGGACTCATCCTGACATTTGAATAACTTTTCTGAGGTCTTCATGGCTGCTCTATCAATGCTAGTCTCCAGAGTATTTTTTTGAATGCTTGTTGTTGGTTGATTGTAAAAGGAAGAAGCTATCCACTGCTATGACATTTTCCCTGTCAATGAATGTCTATTCAGGTAGAAGAAGTAATCACAATTCTTAATAATTGTCAATCTTGTTTTATGGAACAATGCAACTGGCTTGCAATTTAGTGTTGGGAGAAAATGAAACTGGGGCCATCAGATAAATGTAATAGAGTGTTATGATACAACTATGAAAACAATAATTATAATTATGATATACAATACTATGTTTTCAAAAAAGACTACACTGTATGACTATAAGAATAATGGTTATAACTAGGATGTATAATACGATGTATATTTAAAAAGGACTTGATATAGCCAGTACACTGCCATTGCAAAAGTGGAAATGTGATGTATAATAAAGGAAAATGTACAATAAAAATATTTTTAAAAATTGGTAAAGCCTGCTTGGATTGCTTCTTGTTTCTTTAATAAACAACACATTTGAGAAAATACATCCCAACCATTATGCTCACCGAAATAAATCTGATGCAACTTCTCCAGTCTTTGTTCATTGGCAGGAAGCAGTGACAACTGGTAGGAAATTGGGCACATTTATCAGAGAAAGGACACACAAAACAGAAACATTTCCAAGGAGGCAACTGAAGAATCATGGCTTCTCATTCCTGAAAACAAAATGAATCAAAGTCAGTCAAACGTTTTGTAACCCAAGACAGAAGACATAGTCCAGCCAAATAATTTTGGCCCCGGAATCAAAACACTTTGCAATCACTTCTCTCTCTATGGGGCATGCATAATAAAGTAATAACAAATCAACTGACTAATGATTTACCATCCTTTTGCTTTACCTAGTAACAGGGCTGTTCCAATCTAGCCTATAGCTCAGGGATTTCTTCCTGGATTTCCATAAATGTGCCATCAAGGACCTTGCTTAGATCTTTTTCAGACCAGCCAGGTCAGCTATATGCTGCAAGAATTTTCAAAATCACCTTCAGGCTGAACGTTAATATAATCTTTATGTTTAAAAAAAAGTGGGGGAGAAGAGGGGGACAGATAACTGGTGGGCACTCATCTAATTTCAAAAATGTAAAACAGTAACTTTAGCATTGGAAAATACACTTTAAATATGTAGGACAGAGGTAGATCCCTTGTCAGCCATCAGATGTTGCCAGTTCTATTCAACTGGGGGGGGGGGGGTTGAAAGAAAATGGAAGCTGCAGTCCAACGTTTGGAAAAGTAAGTATTGTCCAATTGTTCTGGAGAATCTCTTGCTGGGAGTGCCCTTGGGCTCTGCTAGGGAGTAGAAAATTATGCCAATGATGATAACATGAGATGTAATGAAAGCCAATGTCCTATAGTAGTTAAAGGGCTGGGGAATGGGAGACATACAGAAAGTAATCCATCTTCAGGCACAGAAGTTCATCTGTGGATTTGAGCTGCTCATTCTCTTAGCTCAGTCTTCCACACTGGTTGTGGTTGAACTAGAATAAAGATTCAGCCTACATTATTATGATTGAAAATATTTGTAGGAAAGAAGTCTATAATTTCCTCTGAGGACCAACACACTGGATTTGGTTGCAATTCTATGGTTTTCTTAAGGGATTGTGCAGCCATCTAAAATATTTACTTGGAGTGTTTTCAAGTAAACAGGTTTCAGAAAGCCTTGTGCCTTAATGAAATAAAGAATGCTGCAGACGACTCAAAAAATCACACGGCCAATTATTTTGTCACATGTTCTTTCATTTTCTGTAGTTTGCTTTCCTCTTCTGTCAAAATAAATGTAATTTCTCCTAAATGAGAATCAGATAAAATAGATATGATGCTTTTATGGAAATTATTCCATAATTTCTCTTAAATGAGAGTCAGATAAAATAGTTTTTATGGAAATGATTCAGCAGGACTATTTTCTTTCAGAAAACCAGAAATCGTGCCTAAGGGTAAACTTTGCCTTTGATGCATAAGCTTATTAGAATACCAAAACAATGTACATTGGGGTGTACTTTGCCCTATGAAAATATTCTCCAGTTTTGTTTGAAATAACATCCCGCAAGTTTTTTCCTTTTGCTTTTCAGCAAAAATTGCTTTTAAACTCTTTTTGGGGGGGGTGTTCAATGTTCCAGCATCTTCAAATGGAATAAATATTTTATCCTACAACTGAGAAATTATGATGCTAACTGGGTATCAAATCTGATCTGTAGGAATCCAGATGATCCCTTGATGGAAGCAAGAGACTTTCAGTATCGCTTTGCTGCAATCAAGGACTGTCTAGACTTTTGAAACACCAAACAGCTTCCAAATTTCACCTTGATAAATGCTGTGCTATTGTGATATGAATCTTTGGGAAAACTCAGTCAGGTTGCATTAGCCAATGGTACCCTGAATTACATCAATAGAGGGATAGTATCAAGATCAAAGGAAGTAATAATTGTCAGGGTTCCAGAAATTGTCTGAATTAATCATTAACTCCGAGACAGGAATCATTTCAAGGTTCTTTATTAATACAGAGACTGGCATCAGCTGTAAAATTTCAGCACTGAAGACGCTCCCAAAATTTCGCACAAAATCCAACCTATCCCCACCTCCTTTTCTACACCTTATTAATCACGTGAACCAATTACTCTGCAGCTGAAATTTCTAACTGCGACATACTTAATAACCTTGAACTTTTAAACTAAACTTTTTTTTCCTCCTTCTAACAAAATTTCCATTATATTACTCCCCCTCCTTCATCTTGTGGCAGCAATGAATTCCAGAGCTGACAGGCGTCCCCCCTTGAAAATCCCTTCTCCTATTAAAAAAAACACACAACCAGGGGTTACTACATTGCAATTAACCTCCTCTCCCCCCTCCAGAAGGTGCCTTTGGTTTGTGGGGAAAATCGTCATGGAGTTGGTTAACCAATTGATCAGCATGCACATCCCAACTTTTCACCCATCAGGACTAGATTCAGCAGTCCATCTGCACTTAAAAGATGAAGGCCACTTCTTTTGAAGACAGCAAAGTCCACATTTTGGACAGAGAGGACTGCTGGTTTGAAAGAGGGGTCAAAGAGTCCATCACTGGAGGTTTACAAGAAAAGACTGGACAACTGAGATGGTATGAGGATTCCTGTCTTGGGAAGGGGGTTACACATGAGTAAATGTTATAAAACTGTTCAGATGACTCTTGTTTAACATCCATCATAGTCAAAAGAATCTACACAGAAGGTATTTACTAGGAGTGAAGGACAAATCCAGGCTACAGATATCATGATCTACAGTATAGGATACAGAATGAATTATTCTATATTTCAAGGTAGGCTTTTAGTTTTAATTTTCAGGAAATAGCAGATGTTGGTGGTTTGAGTCTCTGGCAATTACTTAGTACACTGTGTAATCTGTAAACCATGGTTAGATGCTCAGTGTAAAATTTAAATAAAGTTACTTGTGCTTTATGCACTTGTTCTCCCATTCCTTCAGTGATCCCACAAAGGCTGGTTTGTTTTTTGTCCTGGAGTGACCCCAATAGGTTGCTGATGGAGTGTGTACATGTGTGTGTGCATTTTGCATTAGAACATCTGAACTCAGGCAAAGAATAAATTCTTAGAACCTCATCCAAGAACAATTCCCATAATTCTTTGTGAAGAAGCTATGAAATAAATAATCGTTTACAGGGTACATATGGCCTGGAACTCTCATTATTCTCTTCACAGACAGAGAAGAAATTGGGTGAAAAACCCTTAACATAATTACAGTACTTCAAAGTACAACTGCAGCACTACATACTTACTAGGAAATAAGTTCTACTGAATCCAGTGAATCATATTTCGGCGTAAATAATGGTAAAAGTAAAGTAAAGTTTTATTGGAACTTATTTATATGCATAGATGCTTAAAGCTTTACTTTAAGGATTTGGAGAGTAAGAGAAAGGCTTGGGAACAAGATGATTGAGCATAAAACAAGCAAGGAACATTATCCAATTTTCTTAAAATGTCAATAAATTAAGGTTTAAAATACTTCTTGCTTGAATGCTGTTATGTAATCTAAATGTAAAACATATAACTTTCCAGGATGCTAGTTCAAAGCAACAGAAATGCTTCTTTCTAGTATTGTAACACAAATGAATAAAAATCATCTATAAAGTGACTAAGAGGCTTATAAAGAAGTTCAAATTTAATTTACAAAAAGTGCTCTTAAGACTGAAATACAAAACCACAGGTTTTCACAATGCACTTGTTACTGCATTGATACCATTGTGACAAAAAAAAATTATCAGTGTAATTTTGCAATTACAGCTACCAAATCAGGTAAAGTTCTCCGTATACTGTAGTTTGTAAACAGGGAAAGAAAACACAGCAATGGCCATTGGATTAAGAGAAATCCAGGAGAAAAAAGGGCAGTGTAAAAAGTGCTCAAATTAGCAAAAAAAAAAAAAAATCCACATCTTACAAGCTAGCAAGATGTTGCAATCTAGATTTCAACAATAATGAAATGACAATTGCTAGATATACTGGATTCAGAAGACAGAGGTGAATCCTGTGGAAAATGGAAAAGGTAAGGATGTTCCAAGAAAACATCTATTACTAAGTGTAGAATGACTTTGGATTATGGTGACCACAACAAAATTTCATAGATATCCCTTAAAAAGAGGAGTGTACTCGGGCTACCTCATCTGCCTATTAAAGACTGTCTTATGACCAGGAAGTAACTGTTAGAAAGAAACATGAAGTAACTCAATGTTTAAAAACATAGGAAAGGCATGCACCAAAGTTATATACTGTCACCTCTTGCTGAAGGTGAAAGTTAATAGTAGTGACTGCTGAACAGTAAAAAAAATATATATATATAGACAACAGAATAACAGAATTGGAAGGGATCTTAGAGGGCTTCTAGTCCAACCGCCTGCTCAAGCAAAAAATCCTATATCATATTCAGACAAATGGTTGTCCAATCTCTTCTTAGAAACGTCCAGTGTTGTACTACCCACAACTTCTGAAGGCAAGTTGTTCTACTGATCATTGTTTTCACTGTGAGGAAAATTCTCCTTAATTCTAGGTTGCTTCTATCCTTGATTAATTTAATTTTACTATTCATGAACAGTATTAACATTTAGATTATTATTTATGACTATATTAATATTATTATAGTCATTAATAATATGGCTATATTATTTTATTTATTTATTTATTTATT
>AZIM01000946.1:102258-113359 GCA_000516915.1 Ophiophagus hannah
TTCAGTTTCTTCCTCCGGGGCAAGTTGTACAACCTCCTGTCTGTATGCTGATTCATCGTCTCGAATGAGACCAATCATTGTTGTGTTATCTGCAAACTTCAGTATTTTAACAGATGGATTGTTATGGAAAAAGAACAGGTTCTACTGGGCAAGACTGGAAACTGATCTGAATGTGATGGCTATGATTTGGAAAAAGATATACTGGATATATAAATGAATGCTGTCATAATAGTTAAAAGGGACATCAAAATAACTTGGATCACTTTCTTATAATAATATTAATTTTACAAAGAGACCAATTTAAAAGTTTTGAAGAACAGTATTTTGTGCGAAGGACCAAGGAAAAAGGAAAAGAAATCAAGTTCTATGACATTATTTGAAGGATTTAAAGACCAAGGCCATTAAAAATAAAGGGAAGGATTATAAATTTGGTTTATTTGATCAGAGTTAAAACTGTTACTTTAACAATTTTAAAATAACACAGGACTCAATGATTAGGCTTTAATTTTTAATTTATAAATAAGAAATGAGATATGGGAAGAAAAGATCATTTGTTGTATTTTAAGAATAGATGAATTGTTAAAATTCTTGATACTTGTAGCAAAAGGGAAAGTTGTTTCTTTATAGATCTCTCTTGTTTTTCTTTATTATATTGTTATTTTTCTTCCACTTCTATTTTTTTCTTTTCTTTCTATTTTTCTATTAGTTTTTTTATTGCATTAACTTCTATTTTTTAATTGTAATGTTTAATAACATTTCTACAAAAAATCTTAACAGTATATTGGCATTTTGTACTAAGTGGAGCTTCTGGATACCTTTCAAAATTAATCCCATCTAGATTACTGGATTACTCTTAGCGGTGAGAGCAGGCAGGAGTGTACATCCACAATGGATCAGTATGTCATGTTAAAATTTCTAATAGAGAAATGCACATATAGACAACACTGCCTCTTACCTGTTCACCTTTACCGTTTCAAAATAGTTTGTTTTTCTATCTCAAGGAATAAACTCTGATGGAAGCTGCCCCTCACATCCATGGATCTGCAACTACTCTTCCTAAATAAAATTCTGCATAAGATTGTAGTCACTTGAGTAAGCTGAGATTCAGCTGGCCACTTTACTGTTGACATTCTAATTTGTTGAGGAGTAAAGTAGTTGTATTCTAGCTTCCCCATTGTTTAATATCTGTGTAAATTCAATAGTATGTGTCCTAAACTGAAAGGAATTCCATACTCCTTAACTTAGTCACATCAACAGCAAGGAAAACAGCCATCAAGAAATATGCCACAGATTAGAAGAGTAGTAATTAAGGTCTTGGAAAAGATATTATAATGCCAGGATTTGTCTATAGCTACCAAAAAACCAGAAGAACACAAACAACTAGATCATTGAACAAATCCACAGCTCTCACTTGAAGCAAAAATGACCAGACTCAGATAATTGCATATTATGTGTAGACTTAGCTCTCTGAAGAAGGTTATCATGCCAGGAAAGGTGGAAGGAAAAAGAAGAGGATGACCAGCAACAAACTGGATGAGCTCAATTACAATGGTGATGGATGAACCATTGGAAACCATGAAGACCAAGTTGGCAACAACCTATGTAGATGCTTAGAGTTGGCACTGCCTTGATAGCATACAATCAAGCAAAATCTGACAGTTGTTTGGTATATTGCTATGTGCCAGCACTCCATCAACATGGAAAGAGGAAGAATAAACCTCAATCAATCTGTTTATTGTGGCCTTTCCATCTTTTACACAGCTGTCCCTAAGTTTAGAGAAAGCTGAAGCTGAAAGAATCTTTAATATTGCAAGACAGAATGATTTGGGTGCCGTAGCCAATATTCTGTGGTGGGTTCCAACATGGAATCTTTGTATGACTGCTAACTATTTATTCAATCTTATCCCCAGAAATTTTAGATGGGGGTGGTGGTGCAACAGGACCTTCTTCACTGAGAGATGCTATCTTTTGGTCAGAATAAGCCTGAGACCAAATTGCATGTTATCATCTGCGCTTTCCACACCAATTTATGCGCAGACATTCCTTTACCTGCTCCCAATAAAATTAAAATCTGATATGAAATAAAAATGGCATGTTTCCCACCCTCTCTGTTCTGTCACTAACAGAATTAAATATCTGCAATGATTTCCATAAAAAAACCCAAGTTTATCATATAAACTTTTATTCATTAAACATGAAACTCAAGTCAACTGAACATTTAAAAATGTATCACAAATATTATTGACTGGCACTGATGGTTGATACGGGTTGCTGCCAACATCCTAGGTATCAACCAAGTATCTTCTTAAAATGTATGGTGTTCCGAGTAGCGCCGTTTTTTGCAGTTCCGCTGGTGTTATTGCAGGAAGCTGCAATTTTTTGACGTATTAAAATTCTTGGACATGGTGCCAAGTGCCCTGATGACAAGGGGTATCATCGTTACATGTTTCATCCATAATTGCATAGTTTCGTTGGCCATGTTTTTTTTTAAATTATCTCTTTTATTCATTAAACATGAAACTCGGTCAACTAAACATTTTAAAATGTATCACAAACATAACTGACTGGCGCTAATGGTTGATATGAGTTGCTGCCAGCATCCTAGGTATCAACCAAGTATTTTCTTGAGATGTACGATGTTCCCAATAGTGCAGTTTTTTGCAGCTCCACTGGTGTTATTGCAGGTAGCTGAAATTTTTATTTTTCTTATTATATTGTTGTTGTTGCTGCTGTTGCTGTTGTTATCTCAAGATTATAAATAAGAATAATTTTATGTTTGGTATTATTTTACTATCTGCTATTCAATTTCTCCCCTTCTCCAATTTATGACTTACACTGTTTTCTTGCATTTGGTTGTTGCTTCTGTGTTTTTTTTTACTTTGCAGGTCATCTAACTGAAGCTAAATAGATTTGTCTTAATTTGATTTATGTATGCACACAGAATAATAATTCTCCTCAGACTTTCACACACCTGTGAGTAATCTTCCCAAAGGTAGAAAGTGGTTATTGCTTCAAAAAGGTATGTTTCTTTAATCCACTTTACAAGCCACTTGTTCCAGACAAGAGTAATATTGCTAGATCTGACCAACTCAGAAAAAAAAATGCAGCAAATGCATGGATGTCTAAAGATAGATGGTTAATTTTAGTTGGATTTTTAACTGGATTTTAATTGGATTGTTTTTATTGTTTTTAATTTGATTATTGGGTTTCCCTTCTAGTTTAATTTTCTTTTAATTGTGTAGTATTTGTATTGTTTTTATGCTTGTNTTTTTAATTTGATTATTGGGTTTCCCTTCTAGTTTAATTTTCTTTTAATTGTGTAGTATTTGTATTGTTTTTATGCTTGTACGCCGCCCCGAGTCCTTCGGGAGATGGGGTGGCTTAGAAATCCAATAAATCCTAATCCTAATCCTAATTCCCAGAATTTGTTCCACAGTCAGATTTCCTATTAACCAGTAGTAATGCAGCCATCTCATCTGGGTGTTATCTGATTCCCCTTAATCCTGGCTATTAGACAATTAGGTAATGATTAAGAAAATCTAGAACTTCCTCGGAATTGAATGGCAAAGAGTAATAGTTATTACTATTATTATTATTTCTACTTATGATATATGTCACTCAACTCTCAACAATTCTACATTCCTCCCAACAATCAAAGAAATTACAATAAATATAATAAAAGATAGATATAAAAGATAACAAATGTGATAAACAAGGTACTTCACACTGAAAGGTAGGGTGACATCTCCTAGCACTTTACATAGCAATTAAACAGCATAGAGAGTATAATAGAACTCTGTAGTCCCCATGCTGGCTGGGGAATTCTGGGAGTTGAAGTCCGCACATCTTAAAGTTGCCAATGTTGAGAAACACTGTCCTAGAGACATCTTTTGGACACCATCTGACAGGAGGGAGTGAACCATTGCAAGTTGTTCCCTCAAGACCCACTTATACTGACAGGCAGTCCAGGTGCACAACACAAACACTGACAATATGTCTGGGAAAAGTAGCGGAGCTGTGTTCCCGCTAGACCATCTACCAAGGTGACTCTGGATTTCCTGTCTTATAGTGTCATGTTGGGAAATTACATCTTTTTTTTATTTTTCCATTTGATTAGTTTTAATTTTGACTTATTGTCAAAACGTTCTAACCTCGTGAGCCACTGCACTCCTGCAGAACAGCAAGTGAAAACTGAAGAGTAATACAAGAGCTGCATTATGAAAATCAAAACCATAATTGTTTTGAAAGAGACACTAACCTTTTGTGATAATGTTTTACTTGGAAGGCTCATGCTGCTTCTCTTTCAGGGTTAATGTTTTTATTATGGATTACCGTAGCTTTAAATGTTGGCTTAAGCACAGTAGGAGTAGGGTATTTTTGCTATTATTTATCTCAAGTCAGGAGACCTGCAAAGCAAAATTGGGGAGCTGAGGCACACAGCTAGAACACCTTTCTACATGTTTTTATTTTCTGAAGAGAAAAAAAGACTCATAATGTAAAGGCAGAGCATGATTTGTCAGAATGAAAAGGACTCTCTGCTTGCACCAGTACAAGGCAGTTTTACTTACCATCAAAGCAAGGATTTCACCTCAGGCTGTTGGGTATAATACTATTGATGTCTTAATTAAAACAGTGAGTCTTTCAATTAGTACTGAAATGTATGGTAGATATTATTTTGCTGAAGATTACCACAGTGCCTGCAGCGCAATTCTATGTATTCTTTACCTAGAAGTAAGTCCCAGTGCATTCACTGGTGCTAGCTTACTCCTTGGTAAATGGTTTGTTAATTTAAGATAATTATTTGCACATAAATATGAAGGATTGATCTCTCAGTTTTCTTGGGCCAAAGTTGTGCGGATAACCGGCTTCTGTGGAACCAACATCCATTTGACATGTATCACACAACAGTCACATTTGCTGAATCACATTTCCCCAAATGTATGCCTTTTGGACGTCTTAGACAATAATTTCCCGACTCTTATCTGACCATGCTAAATTAGATATTTCATAATAGGGCTGGAAGAAACAGCAGAGCGAAAGGACATTTTTCTTGTTCTTAATTAAGAATATATGTGCTAGAAGACATTTTTATTGTAAACGATCTAGGATCACTTAGGAGAGATGGACAGTATAGAAATGTGACAAACAAACAAATCANCATATATCTTGTTGAATCATATTTCAAAGATTATCAGCAACCTAGTGAAGAACATCTAGGTAACAATACATAGATCCTTAGCTGGTCTTATTATTCTGTCCAAATCAGCTTTGGCCTAGTAAAAACATCAGCTTTAAAAAGCATTTAAAACTGAATGCACAATTCCAGGTGGATGTTATCTAGCTTTTCATCTTTATAGAACTTTAAAGTCTTTCAAACATACTAAATTTCCTGCACAGGCAGCATTTTAATATGGGAGACAGTGTATACTTTGCACATAAGCCACTGTTAAGCCTAAGGCACTTGTTTGCCAGGTGAATTGGTTGGTTGGTTTGTCAAGATGGTTGCCTCAGACAAGACATCCTTGGAACAAAAACTTCAAAGCACATAGAGTAGAAGGATTGCCTCCTGCAGTTTAGCTGAAGGTCTGATAGAAACCAATTGGGTTTCTTGTGTAGAAATAGATGCAACGTTTTTTAACTTATTTTTTAAAATTCTGTAACAAATTCCAATCTGTTAGTGTATTAACAAAGCAAGCATTTAAAACAATATTGTTAAAACTAATGACTCACATAAAGAGAACACCCAAAACCAATTAAATAAAGTTAAAAGAACAATGGAACAGACTGGTGTAACTGCTTTATGAAACACCAAGAGAGCATTGCAGATTTTTTTGAGGTCAGCAAGTTCCAAAGCCTGGAAGCCGCTATGCAGAAATCTTGCCCTCTAGCCCAGGAACTGGGTATGTTTAACCTACAGAAAAGACAACTAAAAGGAGATACAATAGCAGCCTTAAACTATCTGAAGGACAGTCACATAAAAGAGGGAATTGATTATTCCTAATTGAGGACAGGACCAGAACAAGAACTGATGGGTTAAAGTTACAAGGAAAGAAAGTCAGGTTTGATATATGGAAGAACCTCCTGATTGTTAAGAGGGGTCGGACGGTAATGAGTTCTCCTTCACTGGAGATCTTCAGAGGCTTTGTTAACAATTTGTTAGAGCAGGGGTGGGCAACTTTACTCAGTGCAGGAGCAGGAATGGGCAACTTTACGACCTGTGGACTTCAGCTCCCCAAATTCCTGAGCTAGCCATGCTGTCTCAGGATTTCTGGGAGTTAGTTCACAGGTGTAAAGTTGTGGTAGTTGCCCACCCCTGTCTTAGAGATTCTCAAAAGGATCCTGTACTGAGCAGATAGCTGGACTAGATGGCATCTATGATCCTTTCCAGCTCTATGATTATAGCAGGATCCAATCTGGCTCCATCACTGGGACTCAAGGTTTTGTCTTCTGAGCTTTCAGACTTGAGCTGGAGCCCATTTTCAGGGAACTTCTCTCTAGCAGAGTGTGTGCTGTTTCTCTGTGTGGCATTTATAGTGTTTGTTGTATGTGAGTTTTTAGGTGTTGGTTGGTATGTGTTGATGGCTGACTTTTAAGTTGTTGACTGTTGTTTGCTTCTTCTGCTCAGCCTTCACTTTCAAAGTCCTTTTAGGCTGGTGGTAAATCAGCACTCCTGTTGACTGATGAGGGGCCTGTTTCCCAGGTTTCAATCACTTCCCTGGCTGTTTTTGTGCCTGCACATCCAACAATCTTGGTAGCTGCAAAATTGAATGTGGGTCCTCGCTCATTGCAATGTGAGGCTACCAATAAGTTCGGGTCTCTTCATCTGCTGCTCACTTGTGTTCTTGCAGTCTGGTGGCTAGCTTCCTCCTCGTCTGTCCTACATAGTCACAGGAGCAATCCATACAGCTTCTGACGTGTTTTGATATATGGCAGGATGTGCTGTCTATTTGGTCTTGTACCTTGTTTTTTACTTCCTCTCCCCATCATATTGCACAGACATCTTGTTACAAATGATTGTGGGTACCCATTCTGCTTGAATTGCTCATGGAGTTGAATTGTTCTATGATTATATTTAAATTTTAGCTTCATTGCTTGTGCTTCCAGAGAGCAGTCTTGTTTTAGTACTGAATTATCTGCTTTCTTGTGGTTCAATGTACTGTCAATAATTCTTCCTTACACAACTCAAAGGCATCAATTTTATTTCATTCAGCCTTTCTGCTAGTCCTGCTTTCAAAACCATATACTTTACAACAATGGAAAAAAATTTGGTCTTTGCAATACATACTTTTATTTTCAGCTGATATCTCTGTATTTTAATGTTTTATCCAGGTCACAGACTTTCTTCAAAACAGCTGACATCCTTAAGAATTTTTGAGCCTAAGAAATTGCAATAAAACCTGTCCTTACTTCAACTGCTTCTCCTCCTATCTGCTTGGTTGTCACTGTCACATTATCTTCACATTATCTTATTTATATATCATATTATCTTATTTATATATTGAGTTTTTGCAACAATGAGCAGCAGATTGGCTTAAATGTTTATTTCACCTTTAGCATGAGACAGCTTAAGCCTTCCTAAATGCCAGCCATCAAAGTGGTGTCATCAACATCTCTACGGTTGCTGAGGTTTCAATTCCAATTAAATTTTAATTTCTTTCCACTTTAATTCCAATTTCTTCATTCTAGACCAGCATTTCTTGTGATATATTCTGCATATACGTTAAAGAATTAAAATGGATTGCAAAGTCAGCAAAATCCCAAAGTATTATCTTACTAGCATGCAAGATCAGTATGTCTGTTATACAGTTTGCATTGTCCACTTTTGGCATTGGGATTAAATTGATATATTCCAGTCTCCTGGCCACTAAACTGTTTTCCATACTTGTTTATAAACTCTTGTAGGTTTTTACACAGTTCATTGACAATATTCTAGGCCCCATTTAACTTTCCTTTCCAGTTTGTTGCTTACAAAATGCATGAGAACACCCTTATCTGCTCAATTCTAGTATTTTCTTACAGTGTAAGAAAATTCTAGTATTTTCTTACAGTGGTTGGTCAGGCGCTTTGTGAGGTAGAAACACACTTCTCTCACAGTTTCTCCCTGCAGCTGGTATTTGGGGACATCTAGCTCTCAACCTAGTCCTAGAGCTAACATTGAATCATGAAGATGATAGAACCAAGCAAGATATTTGCAAGAGTCAGTTGGGCTGACTCTTCCTGTTCGTGGTCTTATGGTCTAAATGGGAATGTGGAAAGTGTTCCTCACCTGAAATTGCAGGTGGAAGCTGGAATGTGTTGGTTTTTCTGGCTACTGTCCTGTTCATTAACTTTCAGAAACCCAAATGGTAACAGCTTCTTGAATGGAATGGCAATCAAACTAAGCAATTATCCAACATTGTTGAGGAATGATGGGCGTTGCTTAGTGCATGCTGGCATTTTCTTTTCTGGGGCCTATTTTGAGGTTCTTGCAAATCACCAGGAATCATTACAAACTTTAAGCAAGCAAGTGGCAAATAAATAATATATTTTATTTATAAAATTTATAGGTCACCCTTCTTACCTCAAGGTAGTTCTGGGCAGAGTGTTGAATTAAGCAAAATTAAGGAGGTCTCAATTGGCCAAGAAAAGGATTTAACAATGCAGTTCATGTTAATGATGAACTAAATATCTCATCTATGCTTGTCATTTTTCTGCCATTGACCATATTAAATTATAATGTAAACAAATGCTGATATATGGCTCTTCAAGTATTTCTGTTTTGAGCATAAAGCATTAAGCCAATGAAATACTTCTTTCTAGGCCTCTAAAGAATTCTTAATTCAGGGTGCATGAATCCCAGAAGGGTATGGCTAGCTGATGAGAGCTAAATAGCTTGAAATAGATCTATACGAGTCTCCCTCTATTTCTTTGTAGGTAAAACATAAAATTCAGGCTGCATAATTTCTTTCCTTTTCTTCCTCATCTTCCTTCTACATATTTCCTCACAATGGAAAGGAAAAACATATACCAGATTTACACTTGATGTATTTTTCACCTTGTTCTGGAAATATGTTAGGTAAACAAGAGGGCTTTGGAGAGATCAAATTAAAGCCAGTCAAATACCAAAATGCTTCCTTCCCACTGTTAGAACACTGGTGGCAAGAAATGACAATGGCTCTTCTAGTTATAGAGAAGCATTCACCAAGACATTTGCATCTCTGGCTGGATACCTGGAAAATCCTTCAAGGGATTACACAGTAGTGCGCAAAACAAAAGAATAGGAATTCACATCCTTTGAATTCAAAGCTTTGAGACCTCAGAAAAAACAACTTCCAGCAATGTCTGCAGGAGCTTGCTACTTTCATCAAAATAATGATGAAATAACACACAAAAGGATTTGGGCTAGCATGATGCCATGATGTTTTAGACCCTCAAATCCCAAGTCTCAAATCCCAAGACCAAATTATTTGCAAAATCACATAATATTAGCACCCCTTCCAACAATTGGGGGAAGCGGTAGTGGCAGCAAATGCACCAAGGTTAATTATTAATATGGTAGACATATAACCCACAGAAACAAAAGCTCTTTTGAGGTCATCTGCAATTTTTAAAAGTGGAAAGAGTCTTGAGAGGAAAAAATTCAAGGAACATTGCTTTAGGCATTCGGAGCCCCCTGCCTCACTTATGGGGGTGACTGCTACTAATTAAAGTAGAAACCACTTTTATAAAGGATTCTTCTCTGCACTGACTCTAAGGAGTTATCTAATTAAAGGATCTCTTCAAACAGCAGCATTTTTTTGTCTGACCCCCATCCCCATGAAAACCTAAAAAAAATAACACAGCTCCCCTAATGAAAAGCAAAAAGGGCCTGCAATTGCCTGAAACATACAGCACTTCTGAATAATATTTGGACCCTTCTATAAAAGAGATCAGATAGGCTAATGGAAATGTATTTGTCTGAGGGGCAATGAACCATATTTACTTATGAGGGTCTGCATAAGTTTATGATACAGAGATAATTTGCTACTTCAGTTTGTAATGTAGAAAGAGAAAGAGTTCACGGGTTAACCATTCTGAAAAAGAAAAAAAATGCTGATTACATTTGGTATGATTCTTAATGCAATGTTTATGTTCAGGTAAACTAGAACTTTGAACACAGTGGTTTTTGAATACCTGGGCACTCCCTGATTGCTGTCATACATGTTTACTATTCTGTCACATGTAACAGCCACATATTTTGGTATTTTATCATCTTGCATAGGAGGATAATAGAGTCCTTAGCTATCAGATAACGAAGATTTCCAAGTCTATAAGGATTTTTTATTGCTTTCTTTGGATGGATGCATATTATATATTTTTCTTATCAATAAAGGAAAAGTTAGTGTCAAAGGCCATAAAAACAGCCTAAACCAAGATCGGAGAACATCTTTTGTAGTTATATTCTGCTCAGCTGTGGGCTTGGGAAGTGAGGTACTAAAGTGATTATTTTTTTTCTGGCTCAGGGAAAGTTTAATTAGTTTCCACTTTTGCTTGGAGATAATGGTGGGGAATCTATGCAGGTTAATAGGTGTGTTAACCTTTGTCAGAAATATAATTAGGTTTCCCCCCCCCCCTGCTGCTTAACATTGGTCGGGAATTGCACTGCTATAATTTAGTCACCCCATGGGTTTCCGACCATTTCAAAAATAATGCTTCAGAGATGCACAGGGCACGGGGCCATATAGATAAACCTCATCAGCTCTGAGCTTTTGGGTTAAATAATCTTCTTATATAGTTTGTAGAAAGATTATAGCAGATGAAATTCAAGGTGTGCTGCTGATGTTTCCAGAAATAGCAGCAGCCAACAATATTCATAGATAATGATAACTTGGTATTTCAATCATTTCTGTTTAGGGACATCTAACTTAAGTGGTAATGACATTGAATGGCATAACTATACTATTTTTAACTTCTGTTAGATCATTTATGCTGTCACAATTATGTTTATGAGCTGTGGTGGCACAGTGGTTAAAATGCAGTACTGCAGGATACTTCTGCTGACTGCAGGCTGACTGCAATTTGGCAGTTCGAAGCTCACTGGCTCAAGGTTGACTCAGCTTTCCATCCTTCTGAGGTCGGTAAA
>AZIM01000946.1:187570-197591 GCA_000516915.1 Ophiophagus hannah
AGCTGCTTTGTGCGGCACAGCTGAGGTTGAAAAAGCTGTAAAAAAGTGCCTTTTGAAACGCTGTGTACCCGTGCACAGCGCCCATCAGCTATCTGGGAAGCACAGCTCACAATGTTTTACACGCGCGCACAGCGTAATCACCGAATCAGTAGTTACACCGGTTGACTCCCAACCCTGGTTCAGCTGCAAGTACTGTTGCTCCCTAGATTTTTATATTTTTGTATAATTTATAAAAAAGGTAAGTTTTTAGAATGTTTGAGCATTCTTAACTTCTATACATACATACATACATACATACAGTGTGTGTATGGGGGGTATTTTTAGAATAGTTTGATGTGTGTGTGTGTGTGTGTGTAAAAGAATGTGTCTCCCTGAATAAAACAGACTTTATTTTAAAATAGAATTTCATATGCTGATTACTTTTCTTGTATTTACATTCACTTCGGGGTTCAGACACAAGCACTGTTACTCCCTAGATTTTATTTCTTTTATATTCTTTTAATAATTTATAAGAATATATATAAAGTTTTTGAGTATTCTTACTTCTATACGTATATTTGAAAATAAATTTCACTGAATGAAACAGGCTTTAAAATAGGATTCCATATGCTTAGGCATCAGCCCAAGTCAGTATACAGTAGTTGTGACATTATTTCCATATTTACCCATGTCTGTACAAATACATTATATTTGTTAATGTTATCCCTTATCACTTTATGGGTTATTTTCTCAATTCACGAAGATTAAACTCATATGACATATGAAATTATGAGGTCAAGCTCCTGTTCTTTTGGAAGCAGCTATTAACATCTGTTGATCAGAAACTTCAGCTAAGCATCCACTGACAACTTAAAATGCTGGCTCTTTTTTCACTTCCTTGTTGTTTCAAATGAGCTGTGATATAAATGGGGACATAGATGGGCAACCTCTTCTGCCATTTTCTTTTGCTTTAAATTAGGAAAGCAAATAAAACAGATTGGGAACATTAAGGAAATAGTGGGCCCAGATGCCAATGGAGATTCTCAGTCATCCAGATCATGGTGTCCCAAAGGTGCAATAAGTATTTTTTTTGAGTCAATTACATTTAAGTTTTTCTCCACAAAAGTGGTTGTAAAAGTGGCTCTATGTTTGTATGAGAGAACGAAAGGACACTGCACCAAGGCCAAGTGCTAACTTTTGCAGGCCTCTTAGGCAAGATAAATTCTCTTCCAAAGGTACTTTTTCAAGAGGCAACTGNACTTTCTGGTTTTTCTTTGGAGACGTTTCACTTCTCATCCAAGAAGTCTTCAAAAACAAACAAACCAGAAAGTCCAGTTGCCCCTTGAAAAAGCATCTTTGGAAGAGAATTCATCTTGCCTAAGAGGCCTGCAAAAGTTTGGTCATGGTGTAGTGTCCTTTCATTCTTTCTCTCATACACAGAGCCACTTTTACAACCACTTCTGTGGAGAAAAACTTAAATGTAACTGATTCAAAAATAATACTAATTGTATAAACCTGTTTTTAAATAATAAAGAGTTTTGAGGATCAGATGGGCACAGGGAGACTGTGGTTCAGTTCTGTGTTTAACCATGAAGGTCACTGGATGACTTGGGACTAGTGACCGTCTCTCACCTTAAACTATCTCAATGGATTTTTGTTTTTCAAATGACTAATGGCTGAAGACTCAAAAACCGTGGCATTATCCACTTATATTCACAAAAAGCATCAAATGTGAAACTGTCATTCTTGGTGACATAGAAGTCTACATGAGTGTTTCTCAAACTTGTTAACTTGCAGTCATGTGAACTTCAATTCCAAGAATTCCACATCCAACATAGCAATTGCTGAGGGTTGAAGGTCAATAAGCTGGTTAGAAAGAAAAAGAAGACTGAGACAAGAAGATCTGTCCAAGTAACAAGTGAGTTCAAGAGAAATACAAGAATAGAAAAGCAACGCAATCAAATAAATACGAAGAATAAAGGATTACAACCAAATGGGAAGGGCAAGAAATTTATTTACGCAAATTACACAAATTACTACAACATCTGGTGCAAAGATGGATTCAATAAACAACACAGAAGCCAATGTTCTACTAGATAAAGAAAAAAAGAAGACACAAATGAATTATGCAACTCTTTGGATAAATGACACAGAAAATATCCCCAAATCAATTACACATCTTATTTATCATATTTATATAGCTGCCCATCTCATGGAATTTGACTCTGGGAGGTGTACAATAAAGAACAACAGTATAAAAAGACAGTTAAGGTTTATATGAAGAACAGTGAAGATCTGATCATTTAAGTAAAGCCAGCCATTCTAGAAAGTAAAACATGCCTTAAAAAATATTGCTAATAACAAAGTTGAAGGAGTTGATGAAATATCAACAGAATTGTTTAAAATTCTAAAAGATGATTCAATTAAAGGAGTTCATCCAGCCTGAAAGCAGAAATAGAAAGTATAATATTGTCCAAGAGCAATTTATTATTCATATATACACCCATCCATATACACACATACACAAAATCTTTATTGAGATTACTGATCCTTATAGCAATTTATAATCCCATATCAAACAAAAAAATGTAAAGAATGTTCAAAGTATCAAACAATTACACTTACCTCTACATGTTACTAGGATAGCACTCAAGATTTTGTAGTCCAAACTTTAACATATAGAACGAGAAATTTACAAGCTGGATTCCAAAGAGGCAACCTGAGATCACATTGCTAACATCTGATGGATGATGGGAAAGGTTGTACATCTATCAATGACATCTATTTTTGCTTTATTGATTATATTAATGCTTTTGACTTACTGTACAACAAGAAAATATAAATAACCCTTAAAACATGGGTGAGTCCATAAAGTCCACCTATCTGCCTATTTTAAAATGTGTATATTGACCAGGAAGCAAAGTAATATGGAGTTCAAATGGAATGAGGCGCAACAGAGAACTACTTGTGCCAAATTTGCATTTTCTCACCTTATTGATTTAATTGATATGCAGAAGGTATCATTCTGGACTAGAAGAAATAGCAAACATCATCAGTATCCTCAAACATTCTTGAGGACTGAAGTGAGGAAGACTTAAGGAATCTCTGGATGAAGGCAACAAGATTACAAAACTACTACAGCTCAATATTAATAAAACTAAGAGTCTGTCTACAGGAAATTCCAGCCCAATACAAATTGGCAAAAAGCAGCAACAGTCCTTATTTTCCTAGGCTCAGAAATTTCACAGTGATTTTGACTAGCCATGAAATAGAGACAAAACAGTTTATGGCAGATTAAAGTGAAAAGACATCACATTAACAATAAAAGAACATATTGTTAAGTCACTGTTGATATGAGTTGAAAGGTTAATAATCTGAATAACAAACAAAAAAAATGATGTCTTGCAGTACTGGAGAAAACTATGGGGACATGCTTAGACAGCAAGAAAAACAAATAATTATAAGTAAATGGTTTGCTGAAAGCATTAGTGATGAAGCTATACATGAAACATTTTGGACAAATAATTTAAAGTGCTGTAGAAGAAAGACTCCGATGGTTTGGAGAACTGAAAACAATTGAAAAAGACATCGTTAGAAAAATAAGTATCTACTATCATGGTGAGTTTGCCAGCAACTGAATGATAGAATAATAACAAAACTATTACAGTAGGTCATCATTTGTTCTGATTCATGTATTTCCAGAACATTTTGAAAATGAAAGAGATGCTTTTAAAAAAAGATTAAATTGAAGCTACATTTTTAGTAGTCTGAATTCAGAGCACATTCCCGATGAGTGCCCATAGTTGTTTTCTTTCCCTCAAAATATAAATGATCAACTGGGAAGCATGTTTTGGAAACACACTGCTAACTTAAAATGCAGTTTAGCTTTCACATAGCACAATCTAGTCTTCAAATAAAAGACAGTATTGTGTCAGATCAGCCAACCTGATGCAGCTGGAACATACATCAAATTATTAGTGATAAACTGCAGACCTATATTATTATACTTGGATCAGCACCAACCATTGTGCAAAATAATTGAGCTTATCAATCAACCTGGATTTCATTACAGCCTTTATCAACACCTGTGCAATACAAACTCTGCATACCTTCTGTGAAGGGAAATTCAAAAGTAAAAAAGAAATCCTATGATATGTTTCTGCTGATGGTTGTTGATGATTTCTGCCAGAGTCCCCAGAATATCTCAAAATCTGTTTCTAAAAACACTAAGCTTTTAGCGCAGCTTCTAAGGAAGCACTGGAGAGGGGAGAAAATGCCTCATCACATGAGTTTAAGTCCCTGGGCGCAATATTGGATTTTACAACTGAATTTCAATACTGCATACAAAACAGTAAATACAAAATTGATTTTAACTGTTAAAAGGACTGGTCTTAGATTCAGTCCCAATAGTAAGGCCTGAGGCACAAAGTACATATGAATAAGATTTATATACTGAGTCATGCTTTTATAAAATGCTCACATGTAAGAAGTTTTTACTATTATAAACAGCTGGTTATAAATTTACCAACCCTTTCATCAAACACAGTAGTTTACACATGTAGTTTGAACTATCTTCTGGCAACAAACCTGTGAGCTATCAGAGATATATTTCCTCAAAAATAAAGAACTACAACATTCCTCAGTCTTTAACTATTCCATTTTAAAATATGTATATCCTGCATCTGGCTGAAATAGAGAAAGTCCTTGACTTATAACCATTTGTTTAGCAACTAATCAACTTTACAATGGCATTGAAAAACGTGATTTACAAACTAGTCCTATCACTTATAATCCATGCAGTATCGCCAATATCACATGATTAAAATTTGGGTGCTTGGAAGTGGCATGTATTTATGACAGTTGCAGCATCCCAGAGTTATGTCATCACTATTTGCAACCTTCCCAGCTGGCTTTCAATAAACAATGAGGGTAAACATGATTCTTTCATTGGAGTATTTGCTTAACAACCATGGCAATAGAGGTAATAAAATTAGGTTAACAACCACTTTGCTTAGTAAACAAAATTCTGATCCCAATTGTGGTCATAAATTAAGGACTACCTGTATTCACCGTCTGGCTTAAAAAGAAGTTAAACTGACTGCCTTTTTGACTCCTCTCTCAGTAATATGCAAAATGAGCAAGAGCTACTGAAAACTCATTGGTACCAATGAGGTATTAAGCAAGCTTTAGGCATTTTAATTAAATAGATAGGATGCTAACACCTTTCATCTTTTCTTTTTACATAATCAAGGCAAGACCAGAGTAAACAGACTCCTATTCAAAAAATATACTGCCAAACAATACTTGTGTCACTGTCCTTCAGAAGCTGTCTAGCTCAACACATTAAGACTGAAGCTTAGATTCATAAATGGATTATATATGCTTGATTCTAAGTGCTTAAGCAGCCTAAAAGGTCTCACTTGATCCCAATATATTCACAGGCTTGGTGAATGCTATTGAGGAATGTGAGATGAGAGTTCCTAAAAAGACCCCATTTTTTATTGGACCTCTTCCAATATATTGTTTCTAACATGGAAGCAAGGAAGTCAGGGAAGATATGATTCTCCCCATTAATTTTACCCATTCCATTAGGTCTGTTAGGAGACCCATTAATTTCATTCTGCAGAATGTTCTCTAAATGAATGCAGTGGGACTGAACTAAGACATAGACAATGCATCATTATTTTCACAATCAAGCTTTCCAAATCCTCTCCAGCTCTCCCTCTTTCCTCTAGATTGCTGTAGATAAAAATCAATTATTTTCTACCCATAACAGGCTGCAGAGGACAAAAATGCACAAAGAAGTTCATTGACATACATTAAAAAGATGCAGGAGTCACTGGCTGGGTTTATATCTCAATTGTGAGCCAAAACAAACAGTATTATTGCTTACAGCAATCTAAACCAATTTCTTCACATTGGTCACACCTTCACTATCTCCAGGGGAAGATCTATTAAGGCAGGAGAACAAAGGCAAACGGAACTCTTTCCAAAACTCACCCCGTAGAGAGAAAATGTTCCTACAAATGGTTGCTTGCTTGCAGAGTTTGAGTCTCTCTGGCTTTGTACGGCTCTGCCCAATTTCTATCAGGATTGCCAGTGAGATTTCCTAAACCTGCCCCCCCCCTCCGCCTTTTCTCAAGATTTACCTTCAAGTAAATCCAGGTACTTTACGAAGAATCCAGGTAAAAAAAACCACAACGACTCAGGTTTATACTTATATATATTCCGAAGCATGAAACATCTTTTAACTTGCCAATAATCCTAAAGTGGGGCTACGTCCCCTTTCTTTCTTCCCTCCTTCCCTCGCCTCCTTTGCTTTGAAAAGTTGCGGGGCAGGTGGAAGTTTAACACACGCCTATATACACACCGGTTAAATTTCCACCTGCCCCGCAACTTTTTCAAAGTAAAGGAGGCGAGGGAAGAAAGCCACTGCAGGATTATTGGCAAGTTAAAAAATATTTCGTGCTCCGGAATTGAAAACCGGTCGCCCACCCTTCCCCAAACGGTTGGAAACAATCCCGAGGGTGAGATGGAGGTGCCACAATTAAAGTTTCTAAACTGCGCATGCTCTCACCCACAAACCGCCTTTCCCCGGCTCCTCGGCAGCACCTTCGTTGCCTCTAAACGGGCTCAGCCTAGAGCCCATTTGGCTAAGTCTGCGCAGACTCACATTACCCTCCCCGGCGCTGCTTGTCAGGCCGCGTCTCTTTTAAGCCATGCTGGCGCGAAACGGCCGGTTGTCGTGGTGACGGGACGCGGAGCGTGGCTCGAGCCGGCCTCGANGGTCTCGAGCCAAGCAGGGAAAGGGCGCGGAACTGCGGCCGCTCGCGGCCATGACTGGCATTCTGTGCGATTGGCTGAATCGGGAAGTGAAGCTCTCGCGGACAGTGGGTGAGTCCAAGGAAGCGGGGTGCCATTGCTTTGAGGTGCCGCCCTCACCTGGTTCCCCTCAGGCTCTTCCAACAGGAAGGGAGCATTCATATGTTTCAGATATATATATATTAATATAGCTCGCCTCAAAGCAGATCGTGTCTTTTCCCTTGAAACTTCCTTCATTCACGGTGGGAGAAAAGCACCAAAGTGCATGACATTTTAGATATGCTCAGAGGCACTGAGAGTCTCCATCGTGCTGTGTTTTGTTGTTGTTGTTGTTGTTGTTTTTGGTGTTTTGGCTTCTGCCACAGCCTTTGAAAAACGGGTGCCTGAGTTGACCCTTCTGCCTGCCTTTTTACCTGCTGCAAGGGGAGATTTAAAAAAAAAATTAGAAAATAATATGAGGGACTTTTGAGGAGAAAGCCCTGCACATTTGTGGTGTTGGCATGGATTATATGCCAATTCCTAATGACCCTATAGATTTTAAGTGTTGGATTTCAGCTCTTGGAAACTTTTGAAGTATTTGCTTTTGGTGACTGAGAGCATGAGAGCAAAAGGTATTTAATGGCAATAGGTTAGAAGTACTTTAGAATTGAAAACAACTGTTTTTGATGACAGTGCTTTATGAAACTAAAAAAATATTGGACCCTGTTTCCACACAGTTACTTTGTACTGTATTTTCCATTTATTTAAAATAGGCTCATGTGATAACTTTTCCTACAAACTTTTCTTATTGACCATTTTGATAGGCTCCCTGAATTTGCAGAAAGGCTTCTCTGAGAAGGGTGGATTTGCAGTATTTTTTTTAAAAAAAGAATTGTGATTTAATGACTACTGGGACTCTATATACTCAACTAATTATATGAGGCCTAGGGTCCCCATTTGTACCACCCAGAGAACCAGTATATGCCATTACGTACCTCTGTAGCTGCTTGGCAATTTGTCCACTCCACATGAATTTTTATATTCTTCAAAATATATTTAAACTTTAAAAAATGGGAAGCTGACTTGCCACAAAGCAAAACATCCTCCTCCAGAATAATCATTTATTTCTCTATATCCCATTATTTTTGTAAGTAATTCAAAGCAGCAAATATTCCAAATACCCCTCCTTCTCCTATTTTCCCTACCATAGTCCTCTGAGGTAGGCTGGGCTGAGAGAAAGTGACTGGCCCAAAATCAGCAGTCAATTGTTAACTCACTGAGCTATTTCTGAAATTTCCTACAGCGTGAAAAAAGTGATCTATCTGTAGCCAATGTTTTGTTTAGAAATGCATCCACCTGTCCTGAAAAGGTAGAACAATTATAAGCGTAGGGCTGTGCATTGTTAGAATGGGCAGGGATCTACTTGTCTGCAATTCTTTAAACCAAATATGGCCTTTTCTGTGGGCAACTGCATAATTCTAGGGGAAAATGCAGCTACCTTAAAGAATTGCAAACAGGTGCGGCATTCCTTTCTCTGTGCTTTCCAAAATTTTTTTTTTTGCATTTGAATCCAAAATGCAGTGGTATAGTACAAGGGGGCTAGTAAGACTTCACAATCAAGAAATGTTGTTTGAAATAAATGCTTTGAAAAATTATCTGTGGCAAGTCTTCCCAGCTACTATTTTGCAAAAGCATTCACAATAAATATCCATCAGAATCCAAACATGGGGCCCCAACTTTAGGTGACATTTATGGCTGCTTATTTTGTTATTTTGTTTCTACTGCTAGTAAAGAAATGAGTGAGAAATTATCGTTTTTATAATTATTCCTGAAGTGGAAGAAACAATTATATAAAAGGATTCAAATTTAATTGAATATATCATTATAATTAAGCCAAAGATGCAATTCCAGTAAATTTGAATTTGCTCACAGAAATTTGCAGATTAACCCATTACATCTCCAGCAAGTGATAGGAAAGCTGTTTTTCCACTGAAGAAGAGATCGTACTGAACTACATGTAGTCCTCAACCTGCAACCATGATTGAGCCCATAATCTTGGTTGCTAAGTAAAGTGGTTGTTAAGTGAGATCAGAATCCCGATGCTCCTGGTTGTGTTGTTAAGTGATTGCACAGGTCATTAAGTAGTCAGAGTCCCGTGTAAGGAGTGTGTGATTCCTCAAGATAGGGGTAGATCCTGGGAGGCTCCACTCAGGAAATGAAAATCTTCCCTGCTGAACTCCAAGCAGTCCGCCAGTCTCCCTGAGTGAGATACACTTGCATGTGGCCTGCGCTGGGCCTCTCAGGGATCTTGCACTGCTTACCTTATCATGCTGCCTCTCTTCTTGTATTTCAGCTCCTTTTCGTCTTTAGGGACTTGCAGAAAGAGCTTCCTGCCAAAGAATGTCATCTTTCCTCTGAATACAGAAGGGAATTCCTTCTTTGGGGTGCAGAAACAGAGTTCAAATCATCTGGATCTGAACTCTGTTTCTGCACCCACCGAAGGAGTTCAGTTCCCATCAGCAGGCAGCTTGTTCAGTCAGCACTTAGAGATGAGAGGGAGTTCTGGAGGCAGGTGACAGCAGCTTGCAACCTTCCCTGCTGGTTTTCCCATTGACATTCTGGGGAAGCCGCAAGAGAAAATTGCAAATGGAGATCACATGATTGTTTTGCAACTGGTAGCAAGTATACACCAGTTGCCAAGCAACCAGATCATAATCACATGACGGTTTGTATGCAATGTTTTGCAACTTTAGGAAGTGCTTTACAGGCCATAAAACACCCTTTCTGAGGTTGTTTTAACACTGAATGGAAAGTACTACCTGACCCTGTTGTTACATCCTCAAACCCCTACTCCTTTACCCTTAAACTATTTACTATTGACCTCACCCCATTCCTAAGAGGTCTGTAATGGGCGTACATAAGCACACAATCGTGCCTACCTTCTCTGTCCTATTGTCTCCATTTATCCGTACCTATTTCCTATATTCATACTCATGTTTATTCTTATACCTATTATCTTGTAAGCGATTGACAAAACAAATAAATAAAATAAATTAAACCACTGGTTGTAAGTCGAGGACTACTTGTACTGTGTAGCTTTTGACTGGCTGTCTCCTAGCAGTCTAACCTTTATATTTACAACCTTCAGACCCATACCTTTGAAGATTTTGTGGGCAGTTTGGATAAATAGGAAAAAAGAAGCTTGAAGACTTAAACACTGGGCCCTATCTAACAAAATGAA
>AZIM01000947.1:34384-45189 GCA_000516915.1 Ophiophagus hannah
TACCCCGAGAGGATGGAAGGCTGAGTCATCTTTGAGCCTGGTGGGATTCGAGCCTGCACNTTGAGCTAAGTGCTGGGTGTTTAACAGCCTATACCACCAAGGCACATCATCATCACATCATCCTGGAGCTGAAGATCTTTTGTTTTGTAGATAGGTTCAATGGACATCATATGTCTGCTGGGGGCAGGGAGCTGAAGCTCTGAGTTCCTGTCTTTAGAAACATGTTTCTCCATTAGGGAAACTATAATATTCTGCCTTTTTAATATTTCCTAAAATATTTCATTCTTCTAAGAGGGTGGGTGCTAACTTTCTACAATTCCATGAGGCACAGTTCAATAAGAATACAAATTATGTCAATGAGAAGAGGAGGAGGGGAGGTCAACCTATTTTCCAAAGCACTTGAAGGCAGGACAAGAAGCAATGGAGGGAAACCAATCAAGAAGAGACCCAGCCTAGAATTAAGAAGAAATTTCCTATCAGTGAAAAGACTTGCCCCCAGATGTTGTGGGTTCTCCATTGCTGATGATTTTAAGAAGAGATTGGACAGCCATTTGTCTGGAATGGTATAGGGCAGGGCTGTCAAAGTCACGGCGGCGTCACGTGACATATTGGGACTTTTTTTCCCCCTTGGCTAAACCAGATGTGGGTGTGGCCAGCGCGTGACACATCCAGGCTATGGGCCACGAGTTTGACAGCCCTGGTATAGGGTTTATTGCTTGAGCAGGGGTTTGGACTAGAATACCTCCAAGGTTTTATTCTGTTAGCAGACATGCAGCCATTATATCTTTTGGTACCCAAATAACAGTATTGCTTGAAAGGTGCATGACTAAAAAAGCCTTACGCTTACACCGTATTCTCCATGCAGGTTTTGTCACGTAAGCACAAATGTACATTACTATTTGATGAAATACAATTGACTTTTCATTACTTTTGTAAAATGTTTTGTAATATTATGGAGTAAAACCTGAAAGAATTAACAGGCCTTTTCATGACAATAAATAAAAATGAATGCATTTTAAATAGAGTACTCTGTAGTACTATTATTAGCTTCTAGGTGAAATGTGGATATATGTAGGTAGCAGAGGTGGTATTCAGCAAGTTCTGACCGGTTCTGGAGAACTGGTAGCGGAAATTTGGAGTAGTTCAGAGAACCGGCAAATACCACCTCTGACTGGCTCTTCCCCCATCTATNCCCTGCACAGGAGAACTGAGCTGGAAATCAGGTTAGTGGGGTGGGGAGGGAATAGGGATTTTGCAGTATCCTGCCCCTGCCATGCCCACCAAGCCACGCCCACCAAGCCACATCATGCTCACCAAGCCACATCCACAGAACTGGTAGTAAAAAAATTTGAATCCCACCACTGGTAGGTAGTATGTTATTTTAAAAGCCATTGTTCATGAGCATGAGCATAAGAAAAATAGGTATTGGCATATGATGTTGTGAAAAATATTTGTATTAAAGAGATGATAATGATTCGGACACAATGTTCAAAACTTCAAAGCTTACTATGTCTATCTATTTCAATATTATATATGATATATATGATATATGATATAATTCAATATATGGAATCAATTATTGTTACATTATTTGGAGAGGGTGAGTACATCTAGTGAGTTCATGGCAGAGGCAGATCTGAAATGAGAACATCCTCATGTTTAAGTCAATTGCTTTTTTAACCAATTAAACAAACATGTTTTCAAGTGCTTAAATATAACAACACTAATGTGCAACAAGGCTTCCCCTAACATGACATTCCTCGGATATTCACACTCTTTAATTCTCACCTGGAATGATCATACAATTCAGCAAAATGTCACATGATATACGGTAGTACCTTACCTTTTTTTAAACTGATTGTTAGATGTACTAAGTATTTTTTTAAAAAGGAAAAAAAACCAAACCAGATAAAAATGGCACAGATTTCCCTATGTTATATAGAGGGAGTAGCATTAAAATTGATTGTCATTCTACAACTGTTTGTGGGTCATGTTAGATGGAAGTGATTTTGCATGGTCAATGCTCATGAAATCACCAGAAGCTGAGTTGTCTTGAAGGAGATGTTATTTTATACTATTTTTCTGGAGGCCCATGGTAGAAGGGAGGGGAATACAATAAGTTAAGTTTAGTATTAATAGAGACACCTTTTACTGGGAAAAGAAACTTAGATGTGGAAGAAGGATATGAAAATTGCCCCCTATCTTTTTGCATTCACAATGTAGGAGTTTTATTAAGAATAACATGGACGCTGGATCAGTGACCAGCCATTGTGTTGCTAATGTAGATTTGGGAGTGTTTATCATAGCTGCTCTTCACGCCCCCTTTGACTGTGCTATTGACACTGTTGCCAGGAAACTTTGTGCTCTTTAATTTTGTCTTCTTTAATAGGTGACATTGAGGAAACATCTATTATACTATTTGCACCTTATCCTCAGTGTTCTCCATCCCTTGTTCCCTACTTGCTGCAACTTTGTGTTATGTGTAGATGTGTCTTTGTATATGGACATGTCCTTATACAAGTCAGAATGAATAATTATGAGTAAACATGGGTGACACACAGGGCTCTCCTAATTAAAACAGGTTTTTCTTAGTCTTTTGTTTACCATTTATTCATTTCTTTACTAATTTTAAGTACATACTTCTGAATCCCTGCCCCCTCAGAAAATATGCACATTCTTCTAAAGATCATATGTGAATGATATGCAGAAGCAAATTTGTGTTCTTCATATGTTTCCACCACTTTTTGCCACCGGCTATACTGTGCAGGTCCTGGCAACTCTGGCAGGGAAGTACTTCTGGGGGATTTCCCCCTCTTGCCTCTTTCCTGATAACTGCGGGGTCTCTTGCAGGCCCTGCCTTTTCAAACATCTTGCCCAATCAAAGTGCCCTTCCACACTTTTCTGGTGAAATTCTACTGGCAAATCCACCAACTGCCTTTGCCAAGATATATAGATTGACAGGCTTTGGCAGGAACATTCCAGCACTAAAAATAAAAGTATGGCTCAAGTATGAATGAGCCAGAGACCTTTCACCTACCCCCTCTTCTTCTTTCTGAAGTTTATCTTTCCCCACCACATACAAACAAACATATGTACCGGTTGCAGCAATCACCAAGAGGACAAATATTCCCATAAGAAGTCCAATTATAGCTCCTCACCCTTCCCCTGTGGTTCTCTGCTGCCAGGAGCTACAGCTACTGAAAAACAGTGGCATAGAAAATAGATATCTCATCCCAGAAACAACTGTAGAGCAGCTCTTTGAAACATGTTGGAGTCTAGATGAAAGATAATGATTGAATCATGTTCTATATTAATCAGATGTATTTCATTTTAGTATTCTTTATTTGATTCCTATATTCAGAGTATATATTTGCCCACCTGGTAACCTCTGGATCTTTTGGACTGTATCTCCTCTCATTCCCATCAGAATTGTTCAGTGGTCAAATAGAGATGGTGGCAGTTGTAGGCCAGCACATATGGAGGGATGTGGTATGATAAATGGTGATTCCAATGGTCCTGTTTTCATCCAAGGGGAAAATGGCTGTGAAGATGACTCCTAAAATAGAAAAATGAAACAGAAAAGGGTATCTGCTTCCAACTCGTATTCTTAGTCGATTTGAAATATGCCTATTATTTTAAAAGTAAATTATTTCCCCACTTTATTCAGATAAATTCAATGTTCAAGTATCTTCCTTACAACATTTTTGTATAGTGGCATTAGAAGTCTTTCACAGCACATCTTCTCCACTTTCAAAAGGACACCTCTTTGCTAGGTAATGATGATACCCAACATCAACATCAACATCCCTAGGTTTGTGGTGTTTGAGAATGTATAAAGGTGAGTAAGTTTTGGTTAATAAAAAAACCACTCAGGGTTGAGCAATACGTATTAGAGGGCAGCTAAGAGATCACTGGCACATAATAATTCTTTTTTAGCAAATACTATGAAATTAACCCTCACCAATTTTAGCACAGAAGTTTCGATGTAATTTAAGACTGGAACCCTTTGCTTATGGATATTGCAGTCTGGTGCCATAGTACATTCTCACATCTGAATAAACATTTCCAGGCATGCACTATATACTAATAAATAGGAACCTGTCAAAAGACCTAGGAGTTGGTTTTTTAAAAACAAACATCATTAACCAAATCCAACAAAAACATTTTTACAGAATTCTTTTAATATGATTGGTTCAGATAATCTCAAAATAACTGCAGACTACCGGATTTGGAAAATTATAACGGGTTCTTTTGCCCAGCTGCACGTTTGCAAAACTTAGAGATTGCCTCCATCATTGTCTTCCAAACTTCCATAAATACAGAAAGGGCACATTAGTCTCCTGTAAGAGAATGGCTAATTCAAAATTTCTGTAATATCTGATTTAAAACATTTGAGGCTGTGTCACCAAAACTGAGCTGTAGAAGAACTGATTTCAATCTTAATCCTACCATCATCTCCACAACTGTTGTCTAAAAACCCTAACCTACAACAAGTTCCCCACCCTTATCCTATAGTAGTAATTTAAAATACAGCATAACAACATTTTACAAGAATATACAACATTTTTTGAAAAATTATATGTTGTACCTAGAAATTTTTTGCAATCTTTGTCATTCTGAATGGTCCCAATAAATATCTGGGAAAAGCTGTCAGTAGTGAACGATGTCATTAATGAACGATGTATTTCCTTAGCAACAATTTCGTATTTTGCAAATTTCCCATTTTGTATGAAGCCCAAAATACAGACATCAGTTATCTACAAAACCAACCAAATACCTAATAAAAACAGACCTATATGGACTATTATGCAAGTCATTTCCCTAGACCAGTGATGGCTAATCTTTTCAGCAACAAGTGCCCAAAACACACATGCACACCCCCAAAATGCAATGTACACATGCGCCCCACATATGCACCCCATGCATGTGCGTGTGACCCCCCTGCATGTGCCCCTACCCCACACATGCCCCCACGCATGCGCCCTGCCTCCATGCATGTATGCGTGACCCCCACATGTGCCCCCCACCCTCACAGATGTGCATGCTACTCCCACGCATGCCTCACACACGCACAAGAGACCCAAAGACCAGCTGGCTGGTGGGGGGGCACGTGCACGTATGCGCAGCAGATTTGAACTGGGGCAACGGCTCGCATGCCCAGAGAGANAGAGGGCTCTGCGTGCCACCTCTGGCACGCCATAGGTTCGCCATCACAGCCCTAGACTATTTTACTATTAATAAGAATCCCTGCAGCTGAATTTCCACTGTTCCATATGGTGATCTGTGATGTCTTTTGTATTATCAGCACATCTGAATCCTAAAAAGAACTGATTGTTTGGAGGTCTTCTGAAGATACATTCTTGCAGAAATCACGGTCACTTTTACCTACTGGATGGAAGCTCCTTTCTCCAGGTAAAGTACTTGCCCTAAGCATAATCCTTTAGTGAAACGGTACACACAATCCATGTCAGCTGGCATCTGAAGAGCTGGAACACAGTAAATTGTTCTTCTGTGCCCATATTTACACCACCACAGACTCTATGCAAATCTCTTTAAGCTGCTTCTGTAGGAATGGCATTTGTAAGACAGAGTCCCAAGATGTTGCAGCCAAACATGGTGTTAGTGATTATTTTCTAGCGGGTAATTTGGAGCAGATTGTGACTTCATAAAGGACCCAAGCATCCATAAAGAGAGATTGTAGCTGCAGTAAGTTGGCAAAATCCCACAACCTAATGTTTTATTTTTTAGTGCAACAAAATGAGCATCAGTGGAGTAGGGTAATATATATCTCCTGTTTAGGAAAGTGAAATATAAAAATGCATTATTTATTGAGTGCCATCTGTATGCTAGGCACACAGAACTGACAGAAAGAGGGGGAGAGACTCTCTACAGCCTTGGCTACAGCAGGCAATTATTCCTCTCAATTTTTCCAGCACTAAGGGTAAAGATAGTTTTACAGTCTGCTCTAAGAATTATATAGGACACTTGTGCTATGGAATGTCCTGCAGAATAAAGCTAGCAAACAGAACGCATTTACTGTTCATTGATTTGGCAAAACCTCCAGATAGATATGAGACAAATTCTATAAAACAGGGATTACAGTATTAAAACTATGAAGCCTCCTAATCAGCCTACAAACTGCAAGGAAATGCATTGAGGAAGGACATGCTTCATGGGTTTTTTTGGTGGGAAAAAGGGAATACACATTTGTGCATATAATGTTTATGAATTAAGAAGTGCACACAAATACACAGACGCTAATGTCTGGGCACGTGTGATCTCTGCCACACAAATGGCCATACTGCTCAGGACCAAAAAGGCTTGTCGTTGTGTGTTCCATCCTAATCTTACACATTTTGAGGCTATAGATGCAGCAAAGGTTACCAAGATTTGGTTCTATCCAAGCT
This sequence comes from Ophiophagus hannah, assembly GCA_000516915.1. Lineage (NCBI taxonomy): Eukaryota > Metazoa > Chordata > Lepidosauria > Squamata > Elapidae > Ophiophagus > Ophiophagus hannah. The sequence goes on from AZIM01000947.1 coordinate 40,792, forward strand.
CTGGAAGCAGGTGAACATTTGCCTCAAAGGGGAAATTAGCAATACATGTTCTGGAGAAAATCTCTGCCCCCCGCCCCAAAACTGAAGTGGAAAAGATTTCTTTTGACGAATTAATCTCAGGAAAACTGGGTTTGGTGTTCAAAAGTTCATATCCGGTAGTGTAGCCTCTTACAGTATCTCAAGAGCCCTCTACTCACAGTTTGTGTTCTAGAGGAGGGGTGGAGGTGGTTTTTCAGAGCAGTCCTTGACCTGAGGCTTCCCCCACTTCCTTCCTTTGCTATGGAGAATCATCTTTGAAAACAATTTCAGTTTGTCTTGAGTTGCTCAAAAGATCATCTGAATTTTTCTGGACTTTTGGCAAAGGACCTGGATCATTTCTAATTTAATTGGGGTAAAAAAATGGAGAACTTATCCATCTCCAACCATGATCTATCAAGGTATACATAGTCATGTGACTATCAATAAACTTAATATTCCTCTCCTCTATTATATTTCTGTTCCAGACAAGCAGCAAAATCAGAAAATATTATTGAACCCCATTCATGCTCAGTAGGTGTACAGTATTTGGCTCCCATGTTGTGCAGTTGTTGATTCTCAAGTCATGAATTAAATGAAATCTGGCTGTGGTCAAGAAAGCTGAGTTCTGCAGCAGAGCTAGTAAAAACAAGAAAACTAAAGATTTTCTTAAAAATGAGACTACTTCAAGCTGTGAAACAAGCAGGAGAAAACATTGCTTTGTACACAACCGTGAATGAATGTGTACATTCACCATTTGAGAAGATTAGCATCAGTGCTTGTTTTTTGTACCTAAAATCTTATTCCCACTTCCTGTTCATTGCAGCAAATTCAGCCATTCTATCTTTTTAGGGGACACTTCATGATGTTCCTTTCCATTTCTAAACCTCTTTTGAGAGAAGGTGTCCCTTTGTATGCAGAAGGGTCTGGACCTGCTACAACTACAACTAGGAAATACTGCCAGCCTATTGTCCTGAGCAAAAAGCACAAGATTGCTTTCTCCAGCTTCACTGCAGCAATGAGGATTGCTTGGCACTGCAGTGGCATGGACTGAGCAGTGGCTCCTGTCAGGTCTGTTTAATCCTTGCCACGGTGGTACCAAGCAACCCTTGTTGCTGAGGTTAAGTCATGGCAGCAAGCTTGTGTAAGACTCCTTGCATAGCATGAGCCCAGAGTATTCTGGCAAACAAAGCTATTGTTACTATTATTACTATGATCTGTTGTATAGTCAGCCAGATGTTCACACTGGATTTTGCATTTTTGTCTGCCTATTGAGTCCTTCTCAAGGACCTGAGATAGGCAGATGTGGATGTTTGATGGTGTTACAGATGATGTCACAGGATGTAAGCTGTTCAAGTAAAGCTTCCTTTTGCAATTGATTGATGGTGAATTTGTCAATGCCAATGCTGACTGTCTGCTCCAATAGTTTTGGGATTGCATCTAAGGCACACATTACTATTGGTACCATCTTTGCTTTCTTTTGCCACAATTGTTCTATTTCTATTTGCAGGTCTTTGTATTATTTAAACTGAATTTCTGTGCGCATTTTATTGACTGGGAGAGTAAGGAATATGAGCTTAATGGAGATATGCAGAAATAGTTAACTAAGCCAAAAGAGCTGAAGCATTTTATAAGCCCAGATCAAGATAATATTTGGAAATGGTTTGGACTAATACCTCCCTAAATCACTGAACTATAAGAAGGAATCTTGCTATCAGGCTTACATGATTCTGTTGTTATAATCAATCTCAATAAAAGTAGTTTTAGCTTTCCTGTGGAGTTGATTTCCTGGTATTACTTTGGGGGAGGCATCAGCCATCAGCTACCTTTAACCCACATGAATGATAACAATCAGTAATTTCTTGCTGGAAGACAATGCTGGATGGGAAAGGACTAACCACATTCTTCTCCATTATCTTTGTCAGGTCATAGAAAAGTTGTTAGGGAAAAAAACCTCTAAAAGTATTCGTGGTAATATATTTATTGTAAACGGGAAATAGTTCAGTTGCTGGATTTTTTCCAATCCCATCCTTTTTCTCAATAAATCTCACTAAAGAGATTCTGTGAGAATCACATTTGGAAAGGATCACTTTGAGTTTGGGGAAGCTGCCAAAGTGACTGAGAAAGATAGCATCCATCCCCAGCCTCCTCTCTAACAACCCTAGCCTTCAGAGCTGTGTAATTTTTGTCAACATGCTATCCAGCTGACTCTAGGAGGGAGGAAGAGGGGTTAACACTGCTTGGGAAAAAGGACTTTCCTAAGCCATTGCTAGAGATGCAAGATCTAAGTTATAAAATCCTACAACCACTCAATAACAGTGGAGAACCTAAATTTGTCCCACACATTGTTTCTGTGTGGTGGGCTTTCCACATTTCCTGAAACAGCGTATTTCAACTGAACCTGTTCACACAGTCAGTGCTGTGTCATAACATGATGTGCATGTGTAAATGAGCTCCAAATTGTGCCATCACACCTAAACCTTAAAGTGGATTGATATTAAGAGGTCCCAGAGTCATCTTCTTATAGTATTATATTTTAAATTGCTTTCTTGACTAAAAAAACATAAAAATGGAAGGTATCATAACAAATGATACAGCTACCACCAAAATCTAAAAATAAATCCTCTTTTGCCAATGAAGCAAATATCTGGAATTGTATTAAAACCCTTTCATTTAAGCAGCTCTGAACTCATTTATCACCCTGTTTTGTTTATAAAATGCAGTAGCTATCCTGCATCTGAGGCTTCCCCATCAAACTGTAAGATGAAACAAAGGACCGACAGTGTGTAATTTGTTATCTTTTCTCACCACTGTTGCTACATCACAAAGGCATAAAATCAAATCACTAACGAAAACAAATTTATTTTATTTATTAATTAAATTTTTATGCTGCCCATCTATCTCCCCTATAAGGTGACTCTGTTATTTTACAGATTATAAAAAGATAAATAGAGAAGTAATTAAGATACCAAAACTATGCAGATTAAAAAACTATACAAAAAATAGGGATAAGAAGTGGCATAGGGATGAGGTCTTCAGTTTTCAGTCCCACCGTCTGTTTATATGACAATGAAAGCTATGTCATATAAACCCTGAGAAATTGCTGGGGCATATTTGTGCCATGGTTGTCCCACAAGGAGTGGGAGATACAGGATTGGTTCAAATATGTTGCTTTGGGGCAGCATATTCTTACCACATTGTAAGAAAGATTCAGACAAACCAGAATATGTACAAAGAAGGTCAAAAAGGATAATCAGAAAACTAGGTTTTATGAAAAAAAAATATGGGAATAGCTTAGTCTTGAGAAGAGACAATCAAAACAACTTAAGATAGAACTTCCCAAGAATTGAAGGGGTATCACACAGAAGAAAAACTGTTGTCTGTCATCTCTGAGAGCAAGACATAGAATTATGATCTTCCAGAAAAGCAGATTCTGGTTGGATGTCAAAAAGAAAAATCATCTAACAGCAAGAGTAGTTTAGGAGTGGGAGAACCATCTCTTGGGAGCTACTGCTGTTTAGATTCCTGCATTAAGCAGGATTTGATTGCATGAACTTCAAAATATGGTAATGGACCTTCTTATTCTGCTGTGTGCAGCCCTAGACTTCTGCCCCAAATTCCTGCTTTGAAAGCACCACTGACTGCAGAGGAACTTTCCTCCAAGCAGTATGCTGAATATTTCAGCTTGTTATTGTTTTTTTTTGTTCCTAAGTAAACTTTTGACAGGTTTGACATCTGATGCCTGATGCAGCCTGCATGCCCTTAGAGGAGGTGGAAAGGCAGTCCCTGCTGTGCAAAGAGGAATGCAAATTCCTAGCATTTAGCAAGGTAAATTGAACGATGTCTTTCTCTCGTCCCTTCCCTCCCCTTGCAGTGTCTTCAACAGAATGGAAATGTGCAAGGGTGGGAAGTAATGGGGAGAGCAGTGTCAATGTTAATTACTAGAAACCAGGACCCCAGCAGTCATCTTGTTGGCTAATTTGTCAGTGGCTGCTGCTGACTAAGCTTTGGGGAGGCCATCTTGAGGAGAGGAACTCTTGCATACAGTGGAAAAAATGAATAGCTTTATTACTCTATCCTTCTATTATAACATAGATGTACAACCTGTCATCTCAGGACCTACTTGGAGTCCATTATGAGTTTGTGCTGTTCTCTTTGTCTACAAAGTGAGTTTGTGTATGTATCAGTAAGCATACAAAAGAAAAAAAAATGGAAGAGATTTATTTTAGAGCTGGGAATTGATTGTGATCTGAGGGCATAAGGGTCACTACAAATGTGTGTGTTAAGAATAGATAAAAACAATAGCATTATATATATATGAATTAAAAGTTAACATAATGCTATTATTTTTATCTATTCTTATATATATAAGAATTTATATAT
>AZIM01000947.1:126281-139751 GCA_000516915.1 Ophiophagus hannah
GGGGCAAAATTCACTTAACAACTGTTTCACTTAGCAACAGGGTTTTTTTGGCTGAATTGTCATAAGTCAAGGACTAATAGTTCAGTCAGTTACACAAACATTGCCCAGTCTTTTAAGTTAATTGGTGCCTCTCTTTACAAATTTCACAAGTCACCTGTATGAAATTATTATATTTGCTCTTTGGATTCAGCAGCTAGAAAGAGCTAGTTCCAGACCCTAGATCTGACTTCCCTATTATTTGTACTTGCAGATATCTGATGCTCTTGCTAAAAGACCTTTCAACTTGGGGACAATGACATCATGGTTTGAAGGCTTTCCTGTCAGCAGGAGGAGGTTTCTCTCACAGTCTTGGGTCAAGGGCTTGCTGAGAAAGCTCCCCAGAAGGATCATTGATACCTATGGGGATTAAGGGATAGGTCAATCCAGGAAATATGTGCCTTGCAAGATAACTTCTGCCCTTACCCTTCAGTGATTAATCAATCAATATCTCAATCAAAACAAATGAATAGGAAGTAAATTGAAATTAAATGGCAATCAGCCATCCCAAACAAAACAAACTTTCTTCCCTCAATAAGCATGAGTGGCAAAGACAAAAGTGCCCATCTGCTAAAGGACAAAGATGCCTGGCCACATTTCTCCAAGCACCTTCCCTCAAGTTGTCAGCAGCAAACTGATTCATCAAAAACAATGGAGACTTGATAGGAGAACCCAGAGATCCCATTTTAAAAGATGTTAGAAAGAACTGGACGATTTATCTACTCAACTCTGTCAATTTGCTTACAACAAATAAACAATATGGGGGACCAGCAAAGAAGCCAGGCAAGAGGTGAGAGAAAGAAAGAGGTCTCTTGGCCAGCTGGCTATGGTGAGAAGGAGCAAAAAAAAAATAGAAGGGGCAAAGCAGCAACTCCAGAGTACAGTCTTTCTGGACAGTTTCCCAGTTCTCCTCCAAATGTTTCAGATAAAAAAAACATTATTGGGGTCTTGGGAATTTTTGTTCTAAATATTCTAGTCCCACCTTAGGCATGAAAACCAACTGGGTAACTTTGGGCCGTTCATTCTCTTTCAGCTCACAGGGTTGTAATTGTGGGGGAAGTAGAAGGACAAAATAACAGGTACATTTGCCAGCTTGAGTGATTTATAAAAATAAATAATATGCCAGGTGAGGGGAAGCTACTTTTGTGGCCATCCAAAGCAGCATTTCCACCAGATTGTTAGTGTGGTAGAAAGAGAGGGTGGGGCAATAATTAGATCTAGAGGTCCCTTCTCAAACATCTATGCTGATGATTTAACAGGAGGAAAAGCCTGAGCTGAGAGTTAAAAAAAAGGGTATCATTGGCCTCAGTCTAAACCAACTGCCATCTTCTCAATGCAATCAGGGAATGTCAAAATAGGAAGTGCCATGTGTCATTAAGGAGTCATGAAAAAACTCAGTACAGTATTAAACTATGCCTAGAAAAATACAGGTGTGGAGGAAGGGCTTGGCTAGCAGTTTTGTATAGGTTACTAGCCAGCAGATTTTCGGCATTATCATGAATTTCAGAATAAAAAAAGTTTGCCAAACTCAAGCAGCCTATTGCTGCTGAAAAACGCCCATCTACAGAGCTGTGTTTGAAATCCCCACTGGATCTGAATAGCTATAGAGATCACACTCAGTCTCACCTTAGGCAATTCTCACCCGAGCCCATTTTTGGCTTGGAATATCCACTGCTCTAGGCATATTTCTGTAGGTGCCAAAATAAGTAATGCTTTATGCAGTAACTTAAATCCACAGCAATGTAAGTCACAACACATTAGTTTATATTGAACAGCCTCCTTCAGATTATCATTCCCATCATTTCCTGACTTGCTGGCTAAATATGATGAAGGTGGTTGTTTAAGGCATTTAAAGGAGGCCTGTTGGAGGAAACCTGATCTTTCAGATGACATAAGGAACTATGATTTTTGCTAAAACCAAACCACCCTGCACCCTATCTGGATTGGAAAACAAGTCAGTGGCTCTGCCTTTATTAGAGAGTGGTCCCTGATTCAGCCTGTGCTTCTGTGAAATGCTTGAGGGAAGGAAGTGGGGAGTGGGTCAGAGATTGCTTTTATGAAGGCAGATCATAGGCAAGCGATTTCTTTACAATGTTGGGCTGTGGCTGTAAATCTAGCCTCTGCCAAGCGCAGCTGGTTTGCTTTGGGGGGAAAGAAAGAGAGGAAAGCCGGGAAACCGTGTTCTCGCATTCCACAAATGCTTGCAAATGAGTTCCTGATCTGTGTCAAGTAAAACTTTGTCTATAGGTTGCCAGAAGATGCCTGTCACCAATGTTATTCAGAGTGCAGTACTAGGCTCTTGTATTTTACTTTTGCTGCAGCTGAGAAACTCTTTTCTGTACAGCCCCTGTTTTGTTCCACTTTGAAAATAAAGCCAGGAACTGTATCCTGGTGAGATGTAAAAACTCATTAAAAAAAAAGATGTCTGTGATCCACCTTCCCCCTTTTCTCCAGTTTTAAACGACTCCAGTGCTTTTTTCATTCTATTCTCTCAGGTGACATTTTCTCAGTAAAGATTTCCAAAAATCAGCTCTTTCCTCTCCTGGTTTCTTCCGCCTGCTTTTCCCATCTAATCTACATCCCTTATTGCCATTTCTTAAAGTAAGTGAACAGAAAAGACTAAGCAATTGGTTTACCTCTGAATGCTGCTGCCAGATTCTCCTTGCCTCTCAAGTGAGAAAGCCAAATAAATCTCTCCCATTGTCATCAACAGTAACACTCTCTCCACATTTTACCCCCATTCCCCTGTTAGAAGTTAAAAGGCCTCTGATCTGCCCCCCTCAACCCCTTTTGTAGCACCCCACTGACTGGCAGGAATTCCCTCAGGATACAGACAGAGGCTAGAGGTGGAATCTGCATATCAGAAGGTCTGATTTCACACATATCTCAGGATCAAAGCAGGAGCGCCCCAAACTGCATAGGAGGGACACCTTGAAACCAACACATACACAAACCACACCCCTGCACCCCATTTTCTTTGTAGACTACCTTCAAGAACAGGGCCTTTTGTTCTTGAGAATAAAATCTCCTTTGCACAGTGTGTCTGGATTTCATTTTTCTTTTATTTCTTGTTGCTCTAACTCAGCTTGTGGAAACCCCAAATTGTAACAGTTGGCACCCCGAGATACGACACAAGGCTAACCAAAGCCAGTGGACTCAGTCTGGTAAGTAAACACCTAGCCAGCTCAGACCATTTTTGTCTGAAGGTGTTGCTTCCCAGACTGCCCTGCTTGGCAAAGGTAGTAAAAGGGATCTTTTGAACCAGACAGCTGTTTGACAGGAGTAGCTTGGCAAGTATCTCCAAATTCTGTATTTCTGCCCAGGGAATCTGTGTGTGTTTGTGTGTGTGTGCGCGTGCATGTCTGGGCAAGTTACCAGCCTAGATCCTAAATGAAGTCCTTGAAATAGAGAGGAAGGGCCCTTACTCTTCATGGAAAGGAAAAAGGAAAAAAAGAAAGGAACTCTGATCTTTCTCCACTACTGTGTATTTTGCAATCATTCAGCAAGTATGCTTATTGGATTTTTGTCTTTTAAAGTAAGGAAGTTAATATGGAAAATGGGATTACTTATGCAGTTGACTGCAGAATTGCTAAGTCTTCTTTGCAAGTGTGTTTGAACAGGAACCAAACTAAGATTTAAGATAAAAGTGACCAACATTGTGTGTAAAAACTAAGAGCTCTGATTTTTTTTTGTCTTTTGTATATATAATATTAAGATCTGTATGTGTCTTAGAGGTAAAAGAATTTATGTGAAAAGATTAACTATGCTAATAATAACTGATTTACACAAGAAATCATAAAAAGGCAATGTATCTCCCTTCTCTGGCATAGACTAAGCAAAAAAAGCCTTGGAGGCCTGGTGTTTATGTGTGTAGAAAAACCTTTTAACTATTCTGACTTATTAACCCTCTCCTCCCCTGTGACAATACTGCAGGGAAATTGATGACGCTTCTATGCAGCTATTCAACATCTTTAATCACCAGAGATAAGGTTTCTTTAAGCTTTCTTGGGGAACTGCTAAAATAAGCCATAAAAAGAATCTTCACCTGGTTTGCCTGGCCAGCAAAGCAGGGCGAAAAGAAAGATGTTCCCTCTTTCTTCCTTTGAGTTTTCACCAGTCTTGAGAAGGAATGTTTTAAACTCACTTAGAATAAAAGTTTTATTTTTGGATTTTCTGTATGTATTGTAAGGGGGGTTTATTTGTTCTTTTTTCTAAAACATGAGCTATGTCTATCCACAGAAGACTCATGAATGTTCTTTTTCTCAATGATGACTTTAAGCCTTGGACTTTCCAAATTCTGCCTGCAAACTACTCACCCCCACCCCATTCCACCTCTCCCATCTTTCTTCCTGAATCTCCATTCCTCATCTCCTGCCTGATTGCTCTACAGATTCCTGTTGAGCTCAATGATAATAGAATCTGAATGATCCCCCCCTCTGCAGCTAAAGGAACAACTTTGTTGCAATTAAACTAGCATTTGAATTTTAAAAAAGGAAAGTAGCTAGTTGCAAAAGAGTGGAAAACTCGATGTTTGCAATAAAAAGGCTAAGCTTTTTTAGTACAAAGGTCTGTCTTTCAAATTGTTTCCTTCTTTCTGCATGCTCTAGGAGGGGAGAGATTTGGGCATTATCAGTTGCCTTATAAGCCATCTTCCCTGAAAGGCTGATCCTAACCAGTTTGATCTCAAAGGATCTCTTTTGTGGAAGTAGAGGACTGAGGCAGCATTCCTTTCAATGTGCATTTCTCTGTGCTCATTTTCTCTTGCAGATTATCCCAGAATTGAGGTGAGGATTGAAAAGGATTAGGGAAGTGGGGAAAAGGCTATAGATATGTGCCCCCTCTCTCCTTTACATCCTCCTTGTAAGGTTGAGTTCTGGAATGTGGGGCTGATTGAGGTCATTTCCTCCTATTATTCTAGATGTTTCTAGGCAATCTAGTTTGGTCTGGTAGTTAAGGCACCAGGCTAGAAAGTAAAGGAGATCATGAGTTCAAGTCCTGCCTTAGCTATATGAAAGCCAGCTGGATGAGTCATTCCCTGGATCAGTCATTCTCTCTCAATGCTAGGAAGGAGGCACTGGCAAACCACTTCCGAAAATGTTGCCAAGAAGACGGATTCAGCAGCATAGGTTTTTTCCCCCCAGGAAAATGCTATGTAAATTTTCCTTTTAGTCTTCAAAAAACAAGAATTTTGCCAAACTCCATGGGGTCAGGGAAAGGGGGGCTTTTGACTCCTCAGTTATCCTATTGCTACCTTTTATTTTCCTAGCTACCCTATTCCTACTTGCTGTGATTTACATTCCAGCTCAAGGCTGCCCTTTGAAATACATTAACTTTTACCTGTGTGTTTTACCCAGATGTACCATGGGAACAAGTTTATTGGATTTTATCTTTGTCTCTTAAGGTGGCATCTGATAAGGGTGGAAGAGAAAGAGGGGAAAGTTTTTTGAACATTTGATGAAGCCTCCATGAACAGTTATAGTCTATCTGAAACAAGAAAAAAGATTTTCTTCAACTTTTGGCCCTGGAAGCAATCCATTTACTAAAGGGATACATATCCTCTCAGTTCTGCAAGATCCCATCTTAGGAAATTAATAAGGAAATGGAAAATTATAAAAATTCTTTGCAGCTGAAGGACTGTAATGATCAATCCAGATTTACAGGGTTTTTAAAATCTGTTTTGCAATTATGTTAACTCCTTCTGATTTATTGGCTCCAAAAAGCAGCCTAGCAGCCTCATCACAAGTAATGGGCACCTCCCCTCCCCTCCATGGCAGGCACAAAGGTGACCACCTGAGACTTTTCCATTCTCTGCATTGCAAGTTCAGGCCCTTTCCACAGGTTTTCACCATATAGAACCAAATAGAACTGTGGACTCATCAATGTCCTTAAAAGTTTTTTTTAGCTGATCTTTGTCCTGTCCAACCATTGAAAGAGGGGAAGCCACTCTTCATCACCTAGTCAATGCAGCAAAAAAAAAAAAGGTTTGAAAACAAGAGCCTGCTTTCCTGCTGGTGGGCACAATTGAGAGAGAACCGCAGGAACCTGGCAAATGATTCCTGTTGTGGAACAAGCCTAGCACTAATGAGCATAGATGTGCAATGTATGGTATAATAGGACCCTGGTTTCACCACAATAACAGCTGATGGTTGTCTTTTTGGTTCAGTAGACTTCAATAGGATGAGGACTGCAGCCACTTCCCAAGGAGCATTGATGCTTTCACTAGAAAAAACAAGGCTTGCTTTTCTCCCTCTTGCTGACAAGGTGTACTGCATTTCAGCTGCCAGATTCCCATCCTGGAACAACTGATTTGGGACTGATGCTACACTATTCAGCAGATTAATTTAATGCAATGGAGGATGGTGACCAAATGGATGTTGACCTCTATGCTTGTACTTATTGCTGTTTCCACCTGTTATATATATTATATCATGTACCGTAGTTACAACATACACACACAAAGGGATTCCTGTCGGCTAAAGCTAGGAGGCTAAAGAATAGGGAGGAAAAGGCAACAGAAAATTACTTCCCAACTGTTTCCAAAGTTAGGATTAGAATTTGACATGAGGGAAAACTTTTAAGCAGAGAATAGAGCTAATATAGAGCCTCTAATTTAGCAAATTAGAGTTTGGGGCAATTTTTAATTAGTTTCTTCATTCCTGTTGAGTTTCATTCTATGCTTGTTGTCACTTTGAGAATTGGGTACTACAAAAGCACCTGTTATTTTTTACCTTAAACAAAGCCAAACAATTCAACCCCACATTTGGGCTTGACTGGCAAATCCAACTCAGATGTCACTGAACATGTTTGCTGGTAACAAAGTCCTCTTGCTTGGATGGTGTTGATTTTCCAGTCAGTGTGTTGACGTGATGCAGCCCTTTACTAATCTCCAATGCACAGATCAGCCATAAATTGTGTTTGAAATTAACTTTCCTTCAGTTTATCTTAGAAGTCCACATAATTGGATGTGCATCTTAATTGATGTTGCTATATTCTCTGCACACAGGCTTGTATGTAAGGAAAAGGGCTGCTAGCCCTATACAGTGCCTGGCCTTGGTGTGCTATCTTTCCCTCTATTTCTCTGCTGTGTTCTCCCTCCTCCCTTCCCCCTGCCCCTAAAGACCTTGTTGAGCTCTCTCTCCTCTTGGGAACATAAACAATCAACATGACTAAATCAACACAATCAGTAATTTTTCTTCCCCAAGGCTATTCCCACCATGGGACACTCTGTAACTCTCGTGATGGTGCAGAATCCGCTAAACATTATTAGCTTGGTTACCAGCAGCTAGCCAGCTGCCCTCTCTTTTCTCCGCTCCTCCCATCCTCAATTCTGCCTGTACACAGATTGTTTATCAAAAGGAGGTGCCAAAAGAAAGGGGGGATCTCAGCTGTTGGCCTGCGCTTCTGATTAATAAAATATTGATTTAAAAACCCCTTTCCTGACTCATCTCTTCTTTTTTGAAGTGGAAATTGAAGATTCTGAAAAGGGCTATTTTTAAAAGCAGGTGGAGGCAGGGAAGGAAAAAAGAATGTTTTTAGGAGATCAATCAAAGGATAACAATTTAATCTCTTTTTTTTCAGGCTACTGGAGATTCTTTCTGCGCATAAGCACACATATTTCTACTACAATTGATGGTTTATTCATCTTACCAGGTTTAGAAAGAAAGCCAATGGACTTGGGGGAGGGGGAGATTTCTTTTTCTGACTCCCAACAGGAAGCAGGGGTGAGAGGCAGATAGGAAAAGGTGCTCTTGCCTCCTAACGCCAACATCTTACATGCCTTATGCTGTAGCAATAGTTAAAACCATTAGCCTTGAATGTGATTCATTGAGACATGAAATGGGCCTCACACATCAGAAAAAGGGTTGAGGTCCTTTTTCAGTCCAGGAAATTCACCGCATTCTGCTGACTAGTGAACTGCTACAATTTGATCAAGCTTGATCCAACCACAGTTGGATCTGGCAAGCTTAGAGATTGTAATTCAACGCTCTTCATCCTTTTTCCTTGCTTGAGCCATCCTTGGGAAAGCAGGCAGTTAAGAGGAAAACTGGTGAGGGAATAAAATTTGATTGAATTAAAATTTATTGAATTATGGACAACATGAACACATCTCTGGCATTTTACCATTTCTGCCTTGCATCATATTAACATTGACAATTTGGTGGCATCTGAAGTCTTCGGTGCATCACTTGCATACATCAGAGCTCTTTCTTACTAAAAGCTTTTAAATATAATTTGACCCAAATAACACCACAATAGGAGTATTGGTCTGGGCTCTCTTTGTGTCCTTGATGCTAGCAACACATATGGTCCTCATTTGGGGAGGAGGCAGGAGGGAAAGGATTGTCAGCATGCTGAGCAACAAATAACCAATGGCACAGATTTCTGCCCTTCTCCCAAACCATTCTCCTTGGAATCTGATCAAAGCTGGCTATATGGATGAACCTCCCACAAACTTAGCAAAAATGAAACCATTGCATACTTTTAACTCTGACAGATGAAGCAAGAAAAACGGGTTGTTTTTTAGAACTGGAAAGATTAAGCTTCAGATTGTTTAAAATGCGGGATGGGAAAACGTAAGGCCAGCATCACTGTAATCAAAAGGGAATGTCAGTTTTCTGATTTAAGGAGAAAATAGTGAAGGTCTGAGCTATGCTAAAAACATGAAAAAATCGTTGTTTTTCAAAAGTTTCCCTCCCTCCCCCTCAAAGCTTAGGTCATACTAAATCTGTAGCACTAAAACCCTGTACGTGCTTTGCCCTGTCCAACTGGGAACACATAGGTGCCACTGTAAAGATGGCAAGCACAGTATGGGAGCAGATTCTGCCTACAGACATCTTGAATACAGTATACTAACTTGGAAGGAGGAGGTGGTAGATGGTAGTAGGCTACCAACAAAGCATATGATAATTTAAGCATAATGCAGATAAGATAAAAAAGGGAGTAGCAGAGAAAGCTTGAAACTCCACAAATCCTTTATCAGTTGGACTCCTGCAACACTTCCATTTAATTTCCTTCCCATCTCTGATATATTCTGAAATGTAATGATGCTTGGTGTAGTGTCTATGTTTTATTTCAGGATTTGGTGTGGTTGAAAAAAAAAAGAGTGAAGGAACGTTATTTAATCTAAATCTGGAATCCGAGGCACAGCTTAGTAGTATAGAGTTTCCAATAAACCTACTTGTATAGAAACTGATCTAAAAGGTGGTACTAGAAAATGAAAATGACTGGCCCCTTTTAATTTTGCCAAGTTTCTGCCGGATTTGAGCCATTGTTTGGAAGAGAGAGATATAGATGAAAGCTGTCTGTAGTATTTGTGTGCAGGAATGCATTCTTGAGCAGAGAGAAATGACAACAGCTCTTTGAGGGGTGGACTGGAAAGAGACTGTTGACATTAATGGGGCTGGGACACAACCACTTCTGAATGAATGCCAGGCATTGCTTTCCTGAACTGCTTCCAAACCCCGATTTGCATTCTCCTGGTGCTAAGCGCTTCTGAATCACACTGCAAGAAAATGGACCCCTTTTTTCTTCTACCTCCCCTCATGTTCGCATCTCAGAAAAGATTAGAACATAAACGGGAGGGGGGAGGAGGAGGCAGAGAATTATGCCAATTTGTTTCTATTGCCAGCAGAAGCCCTTGTCCTTTCAGTAATGCCAAACGGGATAAAGTTCCCAGGAAAACACTTCATTGAGAAGAAAACCTTCCAGAGCCTCTCGCCCCTCCCCCACTGCGGCATCGATCACCAGCCTGTTCAGGAGATTCTCACAATGTCAGCAAAATGCAGGAGAATGAGGAGGCGGGGTGTATGTGTGGGTGTAAATCAAGTCCTGATCAGACTTTGCTACAAATACAATAATCCACAAGCAAACCTTGCTCCAATTTATTCAGTTCCTAGACAGTTTTCTTCCAGGTTGCTGGTCTTCCCTGTACTGCTTTAAAAAACCAGTCAATCGGCTGTCTGCCTTGTTTCTTCCATAAGCTCACCGTACCATTCCTAACACTTCCTCCCCTATTTTTTCCCCTTATCTACAACCCAGTAAAGTGTTATTGGCCATAAGCAAACTTTCATGGCTGAGGGTGGACCTGAGCCTGGATCTGTTTTTCGCTCTGCCCTTAACCACATGAGCTCTCCCTGCATGTTGATCCTAGTTAGGGCAGGAGAATTCTACATTTCACCCAAGTAGCCAAAGTGCCCTGTCTTTGTCTTGTACCAAACTCCTTTCTGCTATGCTGCATACTATACACCCTACACAGAGGAACATTCATACATGACATCTACTTGATAAATATTTTTTTTTCATTTTTTAAAAGGCAAGGTTGTTTTCATTAATGAAAGCCTAGGGTTCTATATGTGTATATCATACTATCCAGGGATTTCCATTTTAGAGTACCATAAAACATGGAAGAATATCTCTTGCTCATATATTTTTGCTCCATCACTTATATAGCTCTCCTTTTAAGAAATGTCTTAAAGAGAGACAAGAGAAATGCCAGAGATACTTTGAATTAAAAAAGCACTTATTCTTAAAAATAAGTAAAGGGTTTTGTCCTCAGCCATTCCTTCATGGAAGTTTAATTCCCAGCTTAATTCAGCATCTCACCACATTGTGGCATCCAAATTATAAAGCAAGCTTTCTAGAATTTTGCTTAATGCTCATTCATTTACCTTTTAGAAAGTCATGCTATATTTTGTTATGTGAGAAATATTTTTATAAATTATTACTTGCCTACAGTTGTTAGGCATTTTAGTAGCTATCAATTATGATTTTCTACTGCATCACCTTTTTAAATATTTTATAGACTTTAGTCTGAGTAGATATGGCCTTAACTTATCTGGGCTAAGCTAAGTTGGACAGAGTTAGGACTTGAAAGGCAGATCTTCAGAAAATACAGGGAAGTCAAAAACATCCCAGAAAAAGGCCATAACCACCTACTTCCACACTATTGCTAAAAAGTAACCATTGAATGACTACAATTTAGTTCAGACTGGAATAGAACTATTTAATGTTTAGTTAATTGCAACCAAGTTAGACCCAACTCTTGCCAGCTGTATAGGATAATTTAACCTAGTGGCAGTCTAAAGCTTTTCTAAGAACATGCCAGTGGATCTCCTGATACCATCTATCTACTTTATTCATTGTTCTTCTGCTTCCCTCAGTTTGCCAAACATTCATTCTTTCTAATTCCATTGTTACCTCACATTACATGCCCAAATATGTGAGTTTTGGCTTGCAAACATCACCTCAGGAAAATAGTGTTTATCTGGTCCAACAACTAGTTCTTCTTGCAGTTCATAATATTCTTAATAAATTTCCAATCTGTAATTCAAACATCATTAACTGTCACCACTAGAAAACCCAGTTTTAACTATTCTGATCTTTCTCATAGAAATATCATGTTTCATACATTTATGTTTTTAGCCTCTTAATGACTTCATTTCTCCAACATACTGATCATCTTCTGCTTCTAAGTCCCCCAAAATCAAAACCATCTACTATATTCACACTGTTAACTGTGGGTTTATTATACATGCTGATTGATATTACCTCTTTCCATTTTTAATAATAGGCTCTTCTAACATTGTTTTTGGCTAATTTATGGCTAATAAAGTGGAGTCATCTATAATAGCGTTTCAACCACCAATTTTGATTCCAGTTGTCATTTCAGAATTTTTTATTATTGCTGAAGAAGTTAAACTGATATAGGAACTTTATATATTCTTCATCCATCTCTTCATGGACTACGGTTGGACTGATTTCTGACAGTACTTGTTCATTATAAAGATTCCTCAGAATAATAATCAGATGCTGTAATATATCCATCAACTTTAATAGAATCTGTATTCTGACATAACATAGTAAATCAAATGTATCTGTTTCCTACAATCGTGTTGTATGAGTTTGAATGAATATGTAGGGACAGCTACACAATCTCAGTGATACAGCTGTTTTAAAGGGTTGCAGACACAGGTATCCACATCTAACAATACCTAAATGACAACATCAGTATCACTATCTCACACCACATTTTCATCACTTGTGTTTCAGTGGCATAATTAAATCTTAACATATTAATGTTATGTTATTTCCCTCTCCTTATTCCCTTTCTATGACTGTCCATGGTTATAGAAAAGTGCTATTTGAGTGCTTTCATGGGCTCCAATGCATTTTTCTACCTTTGAATCTGAAGTACTGCACAACTACAGTACCGGGGCCTTTTAGATGCTGCATTTAGCACTACCTACAATTTGTCAATAAATTCTTTAACATTTACCACTAATGCATCTGTAGTACAGGGCATATATTTATACAATGTTGATGACCCCAGATGACTTCTAATTCTAATATCCTGCCATTTTTAGACAAGCAGAAACTTAATCTCCTTTTTGAGGATCATTTCTGTTTTATTATTATCCTGTTCACTCACCAAGTGTATTATCTAATATTTTACAGAACTCAGGCAGACAGTCAAGCAAAGGAACTGTGCAGGGGTACAGAAAATGCAGCTGAAAAAAAGTAATATACTTAAAGCAATGGAATCTGTGATGGTGGTGAATTGTTAGACTGCTTCATGGGTTTTGCTCAACATTACACGAAACTATACAAAACCATTATATTGCAACCCCAAAGAATAGTTCACACATACCATGCATCCTGAGAAGAGCAAGAACACATGAAAATACCCGCTTTCACCCTCTCTCACCTGTACAAGTTTCTAATTCAACCCCTTTGAAAATGGGCCCAACGCCCCATTTTCAATTTAACAAACACACCATCAGCGACAAAATGCAAAGGATACTGCTGAACGCCAATAGCCAATTTGCCATATATCCCTTTGCATCTAATGTACTAATTTGCCATGTATCACTTTACATCTGATTTATTTCGTGTGCTCCATACCGATTTCTCTATTATAAAACTATATACTCTGATTGGAATGGTTGCTAAATGACCCTTCCCCGGCATTATCTCACACACCCCGTGCAAATCTCTACCAGCAGTGCAGGATTGAGACGGCGCCTGCATTTGTGCACGCGGAGAAATTTCAGGGTACAGCAATGAATAGCAAAGTTTGGCGGTGGGTCGCTAGCTTCTCTTCTTCGTTCGCTTCCGCTCGGGACTTGGCAGCTTGCCCGTCGCGGAAGCAAAGGACTCTGGGAAGCCGAGGGCTCCCCCGCCCAAAGCTCCGGCATTAAGTAGGCCTGACAGCTCCGCGCCTTCCCCACTTGGCCGCCGTCCAAAGGGCTCTTTCATTTGAAAGGCTGGAAGGCTGCCATGTGCAATGCAGATTTGCTGTGCCTGCTCTCATAAGGAACTGATAAATGCCGCTGCTGTTGCCATGGCGACGGAGGCTATCAGAATGGCCTTGTGATCTGCAGCTTCGCCGCTGTGCTGGATTTTTTTTCTCTTCTCTCTCTCTCTCTCTCTCTCACA
>AZIM01000947.1:150289-164068 GCA_000516915.1 Ophiophagus hannah
GTCTGTTTATGTTCTGTTTTATTGTTGTTTTTCGTATGTAAGCCGCCCTGAGTCCTCCGGGAGATAGGGCGGCATATAAGTCGAATAAATAAATAAATAAATAAAATATCTTTGGAGATTGTTGGCTTTTCTGGTTTGGATTTTTTTTTCTTCTCCTTTGAGTCTTTAGGTACATCAGAGGTGCAGAATAAACTGCCCCTTTATGATTTGTGGACATCAATTCCTAGAATTCTGGGAGTTGAAGTCCACAAGTAATGAAAGAGCCACTGTTCCCCACCTCTGATATACATGATAATGTGACTGAGTGGAAAGTACAGAGTAGCACAGTCATTTTGTTCACTTTTAAATAAGGAAATATACTGGCTTTTATTCAATAATTTAAAATGTGTTGTAAACAAGTTCCCTTAATATTGCAAAGTATTTATAGCCTGTTAATTCTTGAGCTCTCTTGTACTAAATATATACTCATAAACCTATAATTCTGAGAGAGAAAGGCTTTCTTTGATTTCTGAGAGACCCATCTAGCCACATCTCTCAAATCCATTTTTTCTGCTTCTTCCTCCTTCCAGAATATGAACTGGGGAGAAGGTACATTACTCTGTTTTGATTGACAATTCTACTACCAACTCATCATAAATTCCATTAACCATTGTTTACTTGCTGTATCTAGGGTTGTTCAAATAAAGACTGAGATAAAGCTTTTGAGAATAAATACATTAATAAATGGCCCATGATCAACCATGAAGAAAAGACAGCCTTATATCTAAGAAACATTAAAAAGTAATGATGGAATTCTTCTCATCCATGTGCTTGCTTTTGTTGATGTCTATCATAGAAGCAGCAATTAAGTATGGTAGTATGAAAAAGGCAGGGACCCTACCTGAAATCCTCAGTGAAACTTCAATATCCAACCCAACATCCAGGGTGCTTCTAAAACATTAACTTACTCAGGAAGTAATGTAGGAGCTGTGTGGATTGCATACAGCCTCTCATTATGTGTGTACTGGTTTAAGAGAAGAGGAAAGAAAGATGGTGAACTGTGCACTTAGGAAGATGAATCTATTATTCTTTATAGGTTCATTTTGCTTTTCTGATTGTAGAAAAGAAGCAGCTCCAGCAAGTGCATTCCCTGAAGAAAGGAAGTATTTTCTGTGTCAAACCAAAAACCTACAGAGGCCAATATCCATCCTTTTCCAAAATAGAGATGTAGGATTGGGAAGGGGACTAGATGTAAGCAGGACATGAGGACAGCAACTACAAAGAGACTAAGGACTATATGATTGATCACTTTGGATTGCTCACGGAAAGCACTTGAAACAGGGGTGCTTGTACATTATATTTTAACCCTCAGCTGATTTAATCAAAGCTGATTTCAGATTGATAGTTTTATTTCTCATGACTTACCTCAAGGGTCTTCAAACCTGGCAAGTTTAATTCAATTCCCAGAATTCCTGAGCTAACNGAGTTGAAGTCCACAAGTTTTAAAGCTGTCGAGTTTGAAGACCCCTGACTTACCTGGTTGCTTCTGCTTTCTGTGATATTTTCCCAAACATTCTCTCTTCACATATTTTATAAAACAATCTTTTATTTTATTTACATCTCATTTTTTCTGCCATCAAGCATCAATTGGCATTTCTTCATTTTCACTGTGCTGAACAATCTTTTTCTTATATTTGCATTTGACTTTTAAAATATATTGTAATGAATGAGAAAAAAACCTCCTTGAATAAACTAACAGAGATATTTCAGCATAACGACTGACTACAGACATCCAAAGATTTATTCTGGGGAGTAGGTCTTTGTACACCATTGAACTTTGGAGATGTCATTTGCCCATGATGATTCCACTGTCTTGCAAGAATGATTGAAGTCTAGATTTGTACTGCAGTTGTATTCAACTGTGAAACATAGCTAGGAATACAGAATATCAAATCTTATGTTGAAGTTGTAGCGAGATTTCAAAAGCCAAGGTAGGTGCCAACAAAACACAAACCCATAAATGACACTCCCAGTGACGTAATGTGACGTAAATGATAAATGGCAAGAGACATATAGGAGAACCTTATAACACCATACATTGAGTGGCCGACAAATCTCCCTCTCTGCTCCAATTAAAATTATCTAAGAAGTGGAATCACTATAAAACAGTGCTGTAGATTCCAACCCATGCAGGTGATCCAGACAGATATCAGGTTCAATGATATAGGAAAAGCATATTTCCCCTCCTGTTCAGGTCCCACTTTAGATTATCCAGCAGTGTGACTATATGCAGTTTCTGCCCTGAGGTCAGAATCCAGACTGAAAAGAATCCAGATAAACTACTTCTCTTATCTGAAGAACCATCAGCTTTTCCATAACCTTCCCCCTAAAAGGGAGGTTGGGGAGTGGATCATAGTTCTCTAATATTTATGAAGCAAACACTGAATTGTATTTGCTATGTTTAGAATCACTATTTCTGACACACTTATAGATTTTATTTGAGACCCATCTGTTAGTTTCTTGGATTTTTAAAAACATATATACATACCTTGTTTTTGTTTCAGAAGGTTCCCCATTTGTATCCTCTTGTTTATTCATTTCTGGTCAAATGTAATCAATTACAGTAAATATTGCAATTCTGTAGCAAATAAAATTATTTCACACATACATACACACAGAGGCTAAATGCATTTACAATTGTTACTCATGAATCAAAGAATGAACATGGCAATCAATATTATTTTATCTCAACATATTTCTTTTTAGTAAATATTGAAGTTTAACAAACTGAACATTTAGGAAAGGGCAGAATTACAAATCGGTTTTGTAAGTACTCAGTTGTTTTATTCTATCAAATCCCAGCTCTGGTTTTTAAAGTTTTATATCTGCAGAAGTTTATCATGTCATTTTTCTTTTGTCAGAATTATTGTATACTGCCTGTATTTATGTAGCCGATCATTTCTCTGTAAGAATCTTGACAAATAATTAAAATTGTAATTCTGGATTATCATTAATTAATGAACAAGCAAATTTACTTTTATGTCACAAATGATATTTAATTGATCCGTTTGATGACTATCCTCAGTTCAGGAATATTGTCACATATTATAGTTTATTATAAATTAAAATCAGCTGTTAAATACTATTTTTCAGAACATAAAGCTTATAAGTAAAATATTACATATAAAACAGATTTGAGTTTGAGTTTAAAATCAAAACGCTATTCAGTATAAACTACTGAAAGAGAGGAGAGGGAGAGAGATTATTTTATATCTGACTTTTAGAGACAATGGCAACTTAAATTTTGTAGCTGTGTTACGTGACTAGGTCTGTGATATTTAATATTTAAGAGCAATTATTTATACCTCAGTATTTTAATCAGATTCCATTGTTGATAATGTTGATATTGGGAATTTCTAAACTATCTTAAATATTCTAAAATATGGAGAGAATTAGATATAATTTTAAGCAATATCATACTTTCTAAAGTAATGGCTGCATTGGGCACTTGCAACACATTAAAAGACTTAACAAATGCATTATAATTTCGTATGCATCTGTGAGATATAGGGATTTACGACAGCTTGTATGAGAAGTGTGCTAGTCTTTAAAATGTTACAGATTATTTTCAACTGATATCTCAGTCATCATTTTTCACTGGGAAATAAAATTTCATCTTTCCCCAAAAAAAGAGAGAGAGAATAACAACACATGCACATCTGCATCCCAGTTTAGCATGAAAGTCTAACATAAAATGTAATTTAGTTGTGCAGTTTGCAAATTCAAGGAAAACAATGGTTATGTTCTCCCTTCTTTCTAAATGAAGACACACAATACATTTATACTTCTCTGACCTTGCCAAGAAGTCTTTTATTCAAAGACAAAGCAAGAGAACAATAAGAGGTTGTTGTTGTTTTAATTCTGAGCTTTGCCAAAATCCTTTCAAATAAAGGTCAGAAGCTGCTGGTGGATTTTTGTTTGAGGAATAATAAATTCAACAGGTAATTAGTGCAATGAGGTTTTTTTTTTTCCTGCTGAGTTCTTTGCTAATGTTTGCTTTTTATTGTATGTCATTTAGAAACTCTGTTTATATGAATGGCCTTATAAATCTGAACTGTACATCTTGGGTAAAATTTCCATGGCTACTTTACTGTATCAGTTTTTGTTTTTCAATGTAATGGAATCTTTGTGTTTCTCACTCCTGCCTAAGATGTATAAACTAGAGAGATGAGTAGGGAGCTGTCGCATAGAGACAGCCTCCTCGCTTTACTTACATAGCATACAAATGAAATGTTCTCACTCTGCAGAGAGAGAGAGAGGCAGAGTAGCTTTTAATGTCATCTCCAAGTAGAAAAGTTAAAGCAACAAATCTCCTTCACAGAATAAAAGTACTGTGAATATGACTGAAAAACAGGATTTAAATAAATTGCAAAGAAAGAAATGTATCATTTTACTGATAGTGGAGGGCAGGTAGGGAAAAAGAGATGCACATTAAGAGTCACCTACTCAGGTAAATCAGCTTGTATGGAACCAGATGCAACCACTCAGCCTGGTACAGCTTGAAACTGAGGTAATGCTAGATGGGCCTCCAATGGAGAAGCAGCATATCTCAAGAAAGAAAGAAACTACCAGTAGGACAGATAAAATGTAGCCCAACTCCATATTGTATAATTACTATGACAATCCAGTGGGTTATTATAATACTATAGTTATAGTTATGTAATCTTTGGATGGTTGGGCCAAAGTTCTCAAGTAAAAATTGCTCAGATAAATTCCTTCTGAGAATATTCTTTTTTATTAATACTCTGTGTTTCTGTGTGTGTGTTAGCAATAGTGGTAGTAAAGGTCGTCGCCATTTTGCTTTCTTCTGTACAATATCTTGTAAGGATGCTAGATTTAAGCTTCCAGCATAATGGGGGCTGAAAGGGATATTCAAGCCATTAATGCAATTTTTAGCTGATGTGAGCAGCAAGTAAGACAATAAAGATGTCACATCACTGCCTTTCCTGATGGGAAATCTCACATTAGAGAAATTGGAGAATTTCTTCTCTTAGCAACATTCACAGCAGCAATCATAAGGCACAGCAGAACAACCAAATAATACTGGTTGTATCTAAGCATCAAATTGCAAGAACTTAAAACAGATTGTATTTGATGATGAAATCATAGAATTTAAGAAGAAAAGTCCAATAGAATCAGCAAAACCAATCCAAAACAGAACTGGGCTAATTTAGCACTTTTGAAATAAACAAAATCCTACCTAAAAGACATGGAGTGATATAAGCCCACTAAATCTATAATCCAAAAATAGCTAACTGCATCTTGGTCCTATTAATGAGCCATACATTGTGTCAATAGCATTTGCTTGTGCATTGATTTCTTGTGGACTTTGTTTGGATATTGAATACGTGTGCCACAATTGTTAGTTTCACCCTTTAAATTCTTCATTGTCTATTTCAGAAAACATGTACACATATATGAACACTAGCCCTTTATAATTGGAAGCATGAGTGAAAGTCCCCCTTCTCTCTTAGCACTTAATGATAAATCAAATTCTGTGCCTCAAATGATCCAGCAATAAATTTGTAAACAATAAATTAAGAGTTTTGGATTGTCCGTCTTTCCAAGTATACCAGATTAGAAAACCAATGCCATGTAGGTCAGTACTGCTTTTATCTGACCGTTGCCTTGGTAACAACTCTATCTTCTGTCTTTCACGTCCAATCCCTCTGCCCTTACAGGGACATAAAATAAAATTCTACAGGAAGGAACTATAACTTGAAGGGAAAATCCATGCTCTGCAGATGAAAGGTTTTAAGTTCAATATGTCCGATTAAAAAGAACAGGGATCAAGTGATCAGAAGTATCCTAGAGAGCTACTCACAAATTAATTAATATCAGGCTAGATATGCAAATAGTTTGAACTGGAGTAAATCAGCAGCCTCTCATGATTTTCCAGAGCAAAAACAGATGGCATGAAGTTATCCTCGTCCTACCTGATTTCTGGAGACCATGAGATATCTGATATCAGTTGCATCTAATTATGGCACTCATTCAAAATACTAATTGAACACAGTGCTAAAAATGTGAGTAACTAAAGCTGTTAATGCGGAGCTCTTTTGGGCCATTATTCTCCATCCCAATGCATTAAGTATCTCAATCTTCAGTTCAGACATGCTTAGTTGCACTGAGGTCATGGCTTACTCTGGTCTCTTGACACTGATTTCTCTGACTGTGAAACTAACACTGTTCTATAAACAATTATGAGTTTTCACTTTTCATAGTAGACATGAAATATAAAGGGTTGTAAACATCTATTATAAAATTTAAAGAGATATGCTTTCTGCAAAGGGAAATTCAGACAAAGGCATTGGATTTCAAGGTTGAGAATTCTTAATCTTGGTCTTGCTGGCTGTATATTCTAGCAATTGTAATCCCAACATATTCAAAAAGTTCCACACTATAGACAAATTCAGAAACCTATGAACAGTTACATGGCAACAGGAATTTTTTTGCACATGAATTGGTAACCACTTGGCAACAACCCTTTCAAAACTTAATAAGGATTATATATATTACCTGAACAGACTGTATAGGGCACCTGTTAGTAAAACCACATTATTCCCACTATTGACATTTTCAAGATGAAATGCCAATCCATTGTCTTTAATCTGCAACCACTGAGACTCATCATTGCAAGGGGCTTGATCTTTGTTTAGATATTGTGTTCTTTCTCTTTGTCATACAAATTGTGCGTTCGGCTTCACTGAACCCAAAATAATTTCACCTCTTGTGAACCATAGTTTTATCACCTGAAAAATACACATTCTTCCTTTCTACTCTTAAAGTATATTTTTGCAAATATGGGACAATGTTTTATATCCATACCACTATAGTACCTCCATAATATTATGCCACCGAGCCTGGTCTCAGCCTAGTGTCTACAAAAGTGGCTCAGTGAGATAAATAGGGCAGAAATCAGTGTATCAGTGAGATGAGTGGGGCAGAAACCCTAATAATTAAATACATTAAAAAATTTAAAGGTGATGACTACAACCCTATAATCAAAGCCCCACTTATTTTTATTACCTTAATGTGGCTGCCATCTTAGCATCCTTCCCATGGATGATGGCCCTGCTCAAACATCTGTGTTCATATATCTCTGGAAAAATAATAGAATAAAGCTGCAAACTCTACTCTAAACATCCCCTCACCTTTTCCTTTGCCTCTCCTTTCTGCTATCCCCACTGCCTCTCCTGTTGCAAGCTCTTTCCCCATTTCTTTCTGCTGCCCTTGCTGTCCCTCTCCACCTGCATCTGTGAACTAGACCAATCCTAGGGTAATGCATAACTCAAACACGGCTATGTTTCCACTGCTGAAATAGCCTGAAAAGACTTATGAGACTTATCTTCCAGGATATGTGGCAATTTTTGTTCTGTCAAATGGTAGGGGTGCTTAATGGGAAGAGATGGAGGACCACACCCAAAGTGTGTAGGGATAAGGATTCCTTCCATCTTTCCCTCCATCTTGTTTTTGTTCTTTCTACACTCTCTCCCAAGCAGGAGCCTCCCAGGGAAGAAATCAATGATGTTTATCAGAAGTCTGAACTGAAATAAAAATGAGCCCATATGACATGAGGTCAAGAGCCAGGAACTATGTACAGAACTGCAATTTAATAGCTTGACTATATGCATGTTGTTTACTTGAAGTGAATTCTATTGAGTTCAGTGAAGCTTGCTATATAGTGGGAGTGCTTAAAACTGCAGTATTGAGGTGGGATTTAATTCTAGCTACTTTATCTAGGGATCTTCCTTTGATTTCTTTTCTTTCACTGTTTAATAGCATCTAATGCACGTCGTCTGGGGTAAATCTCTTAATAATAAACAAAGCACTTCAAGTCTGCTATGCAAATAATCAGTAATCTGCATATTTTGCTTTGCTCTTCTATTTAAAATGAGAAATGCCCAATTTCATCACTGAGAGTCTCTGTGAGACACAAGAATTGTTCTTAATATATTGTTTCTTCAACAAAGCCAGATTTCAGGTTTAGGCATCTTGATTATTGTCTGCCTGTGGAATGAATGTTATACTAAAATAAAGCATTTGAATCACTAGAGAAGGTGAAGTTATGGCCCAATGACTAAAGGATCAACATGCCCAGTGAATGGAAGATCGTGTTACTGAACCAAAAAAATGCTAATAAATCTCAGAGTCACATTACATTGATAGGCATTTACAATGTCCAATTGATGGTTTGTGTCAACTAATCCCAGATTAAATATCTCCTTTGGTTTTTCCAAAGATTCCTTCTGCAAAAGAAGCTTCTGTTTTACTTCTTCCTTTTCTTTAGAATCTGTTAGGATTTTGTAGGTTATGTATGATGGACTGTTGCAAGATCACGAACGTGGTAGTTGTTGTCCTGTTATATATGTATCTCCATAACCCTATAGCATTCCTACCTGTTCCTGCTTTCTGATCTAGACACACACACCCCAATCATGAAACTCCTCAAATTCAGTGAAACCTCAATAACCATTGATCAGGCTTTAATTCTAGTTAAGGGGGTTAAGAGTAGCAAAGCATCTTCTGATAGCCTGAGGCTCTCTACTCCTGCTGAACTTCAACTCTCAAATTCCCTAGCTAGCATAACTCCTAGCTTGGGAACTTCTTAGTAGCTAGGAATTTTGGGCGATGAAATATAACATACATGGAAAAAGTTGGAGAAAGTTATCCTCTGAGAACTAGATTAATGGTTCACCTTTTAATCTTCAGTTATACCATTATTATTTATGCTATTTCATACAGTAGTTTCACAATGTTGGAATGTTCCTTGTAACTAATATAATTAAATCTATACTCAGTTTAGCAATTACAGAATGAAAGTATTTTTAAAAGACAGAGTGTCCAACATCTGCTTTAAGACCCCTAGAAGAGAGTCTACTATGCTTCTAAATAAATTCCTAATATTCTTAATATTAATATTTAGCTCATTTCTACTGTTCTGTAATTTAGTCTTATTAGATCTAGTTCTCTGGTTCAGCAAAACCAAATCTGTATTTTATTTTATTTAGAAATTAAGTCTACAACAACAGCATTCAAGCAAACAGCCATATATACTTTAACCCACCCTCCTCAACCCTGGAAGTAAGACATCATATAAAAAAAATTCAAATATATATACCATAGTACTTTCCTACCGCCCGCAACATCTGAGGGGGAGGAGCCAGGTTCTTAAACACAGCCAGAGTGGCGGGCAAAAGTGTCTTCTGGACCGAGAATGGTGTTCCAGATGGCGGGTGTTGTAATAGAGAAAGCACAGCCCTTCAATGATACAAAGAAGTACTAGCAATCCTTTTCCAATTTTGCTTTCCTACCACTATTCTATCCACTCTCCTATGTTTGATGGTCCCCTCTATACTGACCAATGCAACTCATTGCATGAATTGCATTCAGCTGGGATAAAAGGCCTGTGGTGAGGACTGCATATATACCGTGCAGTCCTTTAATAGAGAAAGGGATTTAGTAGGATAGATTATGGGTGCAATTTGATATAACCAGAAAAATGCAATCTGTACTTGTTCCATTTCCTTTCCCAACATCCAGTTGGCTTATCAAGATCCTAAAAAATTCAAAGTTGGGATTTCTACCAATTCATTACTTTGCTCCCTTCAGCTACCTACTTGCTTTCAAGACTGGCTTTGAGTCTGCCAAAGGAAGCAAACCAAACAATAGAAGAAGCATGATACATTTTAATTTTAGTCACACAGCTGCCTCTGAATTCCTTAAATACACTTCTCTTTAAATGCTTTCATGCACAAGGCTATTTGAAGTGCTGCAGGCCAATTCAAGTCTTTCTTTCCAAAACTAATCTGTTTGGCCTTGTTAAAGAAACCAAACAGAATAGATCAAATGCCCAGTGGAAATAAACAGAAACCTTATGCAAGTCCTGTTAGTAAACTGGTTTTAAGTGATAAGCTGTTGTGTCTTATTTGTGGGCAGTGATTTTTTCCCCCTGGGGACTGTGTGTTGTTTTTTAGTTTTTAAGGCTGAATATACTCTCGCTCCCTATTCACAAAATACAGTCACACAATCACATACTACACTATAGTGTAGTACTATAATTCTGTGCATTGAAAAAAATGTTAAATTCTTCTCTAGCCTGGATTAGTTTGGATGTTTCATAAGTGCTTGGAATGCAACCTCTGAGTTCTGAGGTTTACTAGAAGAAATCTGAGACATTCAAAATTCCAGCCAAAAACATTTGGTGCCTGATCGTCTTGGCTCTATTCCCACATAACCCCACCTGTGGTTTCGGATAGTAATATTTACTTTTTCAAGGATTTTTGCTGCCATCATGTGGAAAATGTCCAAGCTACAATGTTACTTTCTTGCAATGACCATCCAGTTTTTTTCATAGAAAGAAGTAGGCATGCATGAATGTGTTTATCAGTCAGAATAAATTGTGTATTTCAAACTTCTTTTCATCTGCTGAAATCATTTTCATAACAAAAGATTTCTTTGAAGTGCATCATTCTCTACTGTGCTATATTGCATTCTAATAGTACAGCTGGGCAAGGCAACTTTCGGCCAACTACATGCCCTTAAAAATACTACTTATTTTAATCAAAATCTTTATTTTGCTCCTGCTCATTTTTGTTCCTGCAGGCATGTTTGATTCTACAGAAAAATAAGACAGAAAAATATATTATTCAAACAAATCTCATCATAGGCAGTACAATCGGAAAGTGTCATTATCTAATGCTTCACTTGTATCCAGTATCTACTGTCATTTTTTAAAATCGTGTTCTGAATTTTAGATCAGGAAATACCAGTTTATGATTTTTTGGTATCTTGACTCCTGTCCAAGCAGGCAATGCAATCAAGATCCTCTCCTAGTTCTTGGAAGTTGTTTTGAATTAGGCTTAATCCCAACAAGATTGGGTGGGATTTTGGTTAATAAGCCATCCAACTCTAGGGAGAATCCATCTCTAGTTTTGCACAAAGTTATGTTCACCAGTTCTAAACCAGTCTTCGTGACTCATAGCTGAGGATCAAAGAGCAGTAAAAAAAGGCCTTTTCATAACTCCATCCTATGGATCAGTTATAACTTTTCCTAAAGTTGGAGGTACTGCCACCTAGTGCATTGCAATAATCTATATGGATAATCCATGAAGATCATTGGGAGACTACAACTGGATTTGAACAGAGTGGCTCAGGTAGTTATGGACATGTTTCAATTTGCCCATATAATGCTCTACTCTGAGACCTACAGACATTGCCAATTTGCTTCAAATTGCATTGTCTCTTTTGGGGACTTTGGAGGTAGACATTTTCAACTGCTGCCCCATTGTTTGGAACAGAGTTTCTTCTGAGATTTATATGGCCCCACACTTACTAGACTGTAGAAAAGCAATGAAAATCTTTCTAAAGCCTTGTAAAGCTTATGATGCCCAGAGGACAGCTATGTATGAAATTTTCCTTCCTGCAATGGTAGGTTTTCTTTAAATTGATTTTATTGTCTTTGGCATGGAATTATGAGCTGTTTATAAGTTTAACTTTTTATGTTTATTTCTAATTTGCTTTATGGAGTAGGGGATGTAAATTATTAATAGTCAAATATGATGGAGTAATATGCAATATAACCAACCAGCCAGCCAACCAATCAAGTTGTTCTTCAACAGCAGAGCTCAAGTCTATTGCCTATGAACATTACTGTTCCACGTAAACTGTTTGGATCAGTAGACCTAGACAGATGCATTTATTTGTCTGATCCATTCTTAGGCTAAATTAGCAATTCTACACATTATTTATGAATCTATTTAGTTCTTTATACATGCATATCCCATCTTGCTGTGTTAACATCAAGGTGCTTTTCACAATTAAAAATACAAATATAAAACATAAAAACAGTCCAATTAAAATTAGAAGAATATTTAAACTCAATAACATTGAAACCAAGGAACATGATGGTTCATAGATTAAAGACACTGGTTTTGTAGGCTGACCCCTAGCACCATGCTCTAACTAGCTCCAGCTCTTACTGATCTAGCAGTTCGAAAGCATGCAAATGCAAGTAGATCAATAGGTACCACTTCGGTGGAAAGTAACATCGTTCTGCTAACCTCAATATATAATCATGTTGGCTATAGGATCATAGAAATGGTTTTGAACAACACTGACTCCCTTGGCTAAGAAATGGAGATGAGCACTGCCCCCTAGAGCCAGGTACAACTGGACAGGGGAAACCTTTACCTTTACCACTGAAACCAACTAATTTAGTGGTTAAAAAGTTTAAAAGGTTGGTGGTGTCCATTTTTCCTGAATCTGGAGATTAGAGACCAAATTCACACAGATGGTAAAGCTTTTGGCAGGAGGGGATTTTCCAAAGGGGTTTTCTTGCCAATTTAAGCAAAAAATCTTTGATTGGATACAAGCAAGATTAAACTAATGGCAGAAGAGAATCAAGTATGGAGCAGAAAGAATAGAGCAAGTATACCATTAATAAATACATTCTGAAAGGACTTATTAAGTGCTTCCTTGTGTTAGTCATGTCATCACAATATCCCTATTTCCTCTTCATTGCTCTGCTCAGTGTTTCCTATAACTGATGCCCTCCAGTTATGTCAGCCCTTTTCATTGTTTATGGTGGGGGTTGTTGTTTAACACGTATCAAGAGTACCAGGATAGTCAGGGTGGTTTAGTTGGAAGCTGTCATCGCAGCTATGGCAAGAAATATTTTGCAGAAAACCACTGGCGGCAACAGAGAAACAGGCTTTCTTTCCACCTGACCAGACCTCCCTTTGGGAAATGGCCAAGGCTGATGTAGCTCAGGCATTGTTTAAATGCATGGCTTTGAAATAGTCTTTTCTAACAGTTGTTTCTTATTTTTAACAGATTTTTTCTTCTGTTTTTATCATATATATTTATTACTATATTTAACTCTTTTGGTTTTTTTAAATAATAATTCCTGTAATAGCCAAATACTATTTAAATAACTACTGAGAGAAAGAGAAAAGTCACATTTTTCCTTGTCCCACAGTTAGAAATAAATCCTGAGATCTGGAAGTGATTGGACCCTTTCTTCTCAGTTAAGTGTCAACTTCCTATGTATAATAAATTATTTTATTTTATTGTGCTGGTGCTACTACGGTATATTGGCCATAATAATGGTGTTGGGAGTTCAGTGATTTTTCTTGTTTCTCATGATTGTTTATTCCTTGTATTTAGTATGCAACTTATTTTTTTTAAAGGGGCAAATAAATAATCTCATTTGTAGCTAAGCTATTTTCATCTCACAAGACAGACTAAATAATTTGCTGCTGAACTTAATCCACTAACACAACAACAGCTGTTCTTTCTGTCCTATATAAAAGGACCATACTGTTTACATGACTTTAATGACAAAGTAATAGTAAACATTGGAGCACCCACTGCTTACTTTGTGCATCTTCTGGCTTCTGTTGGAACCAGTTCTTACATATACCAACACAGCCATAATTACAATGTAGACGACATCTAGTGGCCATTAAACATAAAAAAAATAAACCAAATAAAATTAAATAGCAGTAGGAACCCATTGCATCAGTAGAGTCCTTCCAGCTTAAGACAGGTTCAGCTGTACCTGTCTATAAATCCATTTTATCCAGCAATCTGACTCTATCAGTGGCTTGACAGTTGCTTCTGGACGTCTGTAAGCAGGCAAGAAAGCAACAACTGAAACAGTTGCTTGTACAAATACCATAGTAAGACTGGATCTGAAATACAGTATAAGACATTTTTATTTATTTATTTATTTATTTA
>AZIM01000947.1:262878-274134 GCA_000516915.1 Ophiophagus hannah
CACCCACAAAGTAGGCCACGCCCACAGAACCGGTTAGTGGTCCGTGGGATTTAAAATTATGAGTTTGGTGGTCCCTGAGGTCCAAAACATTGGCGACTCCTGGACTAGAAGACCTCCAAGGTTCCTTGATATTCTATATTCTGAGGCTGCCCAGAGCAGGGAAATTGTACCCCAAATGTTATATCTCTTTGGACCTAGTGATAGGATAAATGCTTGATGACGAAAAAAGGAAGAATGGAGGAAGAGATGGATTACACACTCCATTGTTTTGAATTGTATGTGTTTAGAGATACAGGACTATCTGATCAATTGGGGGATTGTGTTTCTAGTGCTTACTGCCATTAAAAGGTTTCCTAATCATTGGGAGGTTGGCAGAGAGTCAGCTAAATTTCTTACAATTGCCTTTTAGACCATCTTATTTGAGGGAGTTGGGGCATACTAGACTAAAACCAGAATGGAGAGGATGGCTGGAAGCTAAAATCATTTTGAAATATCAGATGCCTTGAGAGACAAGTCAGAGGATTGTTGCTTGCTTCCACTTATAGGCTGTTATTGGCATGTTGGCAAATAAAAGATCATTGCATAGAAGCATTATGTTTCCAATGTATTCCCTTTACAAAGGCAGCCCAAGCCCAATGAAGCTGCCCTTACAATTTCTCATCTCACAGGAAAGTAGTGTACATAATACATATTTCTTTTTAAAGATTTCTCTGGAGTCCCACATGTTGATCCCGCGCTTTACCAAACTAACATTTGCAATTCTCTGGACTAGACTTACCTAACCTAGTACCTTTTAGTCGGCTTTGGATCACAATTCTCAAATTCCTGTCCAATATGTTAAATCCACTGGTACTCCATCTCCACAAGACTCAGTGCCCATTCTTAAGTCACCCACTTTACTAACATGCCTCTAGCTGACTGACCCATTAATATACCACAATGTAATGTTTTTCTTCATGTTTCTTTGATCATTTCTTAATAGTATACAAATCCTTTTAACATCAATGTATATAATAGAAGCAATTAAAATAATAGAGCTGCAACGGGCCATTTAGACCATCAATGTTCAGTGCAACAGTCCAAATTAAAGTATCCCCCATAGATGGCTGTCTAATGAACGTCAGCTACTGCCTCTCTTGATAAATTGGTTTATATAATTAATAAACACAATGTTATCTTTTTGGTGTTTCACTTGTTTTTCAGTTTCCCTAACTTAACATTTTAAAGATCCAACCTTTCCTAAAAAGTGAATTGAAAAGGCAACTTAACAAAAACAGGAAAGACAAAAGATGGGGGAAAATAAGTTTAAAAATCCAGCCAGCTAACAAAACATCGCAAAACTGCAATCTTAATTAGAGACCCCCAAAAAATCAAAATTAATATTAGTCACTTTGAAAATTCAAACAGAAAGACAACCTAAACAGCACTGTGGTTCAAAGTGCTTTTCCCTTATATCTTTCCTTTTTCTTTATTTTGTAGGATGAAATGCCATTAAAGCGAGCACAGAGTTTTCTGGGGATGTTGATTCCAAAGCCTGAAGTACTGATAGTAAAGAGGATCTCTCCTAATCTCCACCTTCAGTTCTTCAGATATTGATGGGGTAAGTCTACTTGTAATTTTAATAAGTGACTGTCGTCATTGCCCTGGGTTCTTCTTTGGAGGAGAATGAGATGTCAGGATGAAGATGAGAAGCCCTCGTTGCAGGGGGTAGAGGCTGAAGCAGAATCAGATATATCGGGTATATTTAGACATTGGTCTGAAGTCCTAAGTAGGGAATAGGGAGTCCTGCTAGCTCACCTCTATGATCCACAGCTTTTTAGCTCTTAAGTATTGCTGCTATTACATGGAGAAAAGGTTAATGGGAAAAGAGTGCCAGGTCAGGCTCCCCTGAGAAAAACAGATACCTTGGGAATCAAAATCACAGTGACTTATAGCTGAACCTGGGATGAGCCAGTTTCTGGATACTGTATAAGGGGATATCAGAGGCTGATACATTTGCTGGAAACAGCATTCTTTTTAATTTCCCTTCCACTTTCACAACTGGGATCAAGGACCATGAAATGTTCTTTGGCATATTTACTTTCATTTGGACTTCTGGAGTCTAATCTTCTTAGAATAATATATCTTGGCTTTAGCATCAAAATATAGTGTTAACATACTTCCTGACAACTCTATAGGCTGGTTTAGCAAGGAGCTGGCTGTCCTCTGCCCTCAATCTCTATATCTCTGTATGATGCAGCAGAGAGCAAGCTTATGGAGGGATAAATGTATCCTCAGATATGAAAGTCTTCTTTGAGAGATCCTTTCCAGTCTCAGAAACCTAGTTTCTCTTTTCCCCTGAATCCACTTTTAGGTATTTTACACAGCAGAACTCCCTCTGATTTACAGATGGACAACATGATCATGACCACATCTTCACCAGAAGATACGAGTTCCATATCTCTGAATGTTCTCATGCATCTGGATACTCTGACCAACAGTACAGAGGAGCAATGCTTCAGCGCCCGTTCCCACAGCACTGTCTTGCAAGGGCTGCCGTTTGGTGGTGTGCCCACAGTACTTGCTCTCAACTTCCTCCTTTGGATGGTGAGTGAGAAAGAGAAAAATGATCTTCCTTTATTATCTGTTCATAAATCATCACCTGTAACAGGTAGGAATGACAGATAATTGTATATCCTTACATTAAACACAGGGCATGAGATATGGCAGTTTTCTCCTTCATTCCCTGATATAATTCTCACTGGTTGCTTCCTTATATGTTTCTTGAACTCTTGAGGAAAAAAAAAAATCCACCGATGCAAAGAGAGANCAACTCCCAGAATTCTTCAG
The DNA here is from genome assembly GCA_000516915.1 of Ophiophagus hannah. Taxonomy (NCBI): domain Eukaryota; kingdom Metazoa; phylum Chordata; class Lepidosauria; order Squamata; family Elapidae; genus Ophiophagus; species Ophiophagus hannah. Next base: position 265,708 of record AZIM01000947.1, read on the forward strand.
CCAGCAAAGTCCACAAGTCTTAAAGTTGCCAAGTTTGGAGACCTCTACCTTAAATATTAAAGCTATGGCAAACACATCATACGGCCTTTAGTCAGAGGGGTGTGACTTCATATTGGCACTGAATAGGAATAACCCCATTCAGTCAGTCAGGTGACAGCAAACTTCCCTCTGCAATGTTGCTTCTGGCATTTGCTCAGCCAGTGTTCCACACAGGCCAGGAAGGTCTGAAACCAGATATCCAGTACATATATATTTTATCTAGAGCAGGGGTGACAAACTCTCATCATCATGGTGTCCTCACATGCCGTATTGGTACTTTTCCCCCCTTTGCTAAACTGGGCAGGGGGCATGGCCAGTGCATGATGCATCTGGCCCACAGGCCATGAGTTTGACAGCCCTAATCTAGAGCAGTGGTCCCCAATCTTTCTACCTTGAGGCCCAGCCCAGGGAGGGGGGGGTGTGAGTGGTATGCGCACAGCTCCATTAGTGTAAGCAGTGGTTGTGCATGTCCTCCACTCATGTGAATGGAGTTTCATGCACGAGCAGAGGGCACTTGCATTCATGCACGAAGCTTCACTTGTGCAAGCAGCAGGCACTTGCACTTGTGTTTGAAGCCCCACTTGTACAAGCGGAGGACACACAAGCAGAGGGCACTTGTTCTGGCATACGAAGCTCGACTTGCGCGAGTGCTCATGTGCAAAGCTCTATTCATGCAAGTGCTTTCTTACCGCTCGAGTGGCTCGGTTTGAAACAGGCCATGGGCCAGTAACGGGCCGCAGTCCAGGGATTGGAGACTCCTGATCTAGAGACCACCTCAACAAAGTAGCAGGAGAATTCGTAATTTCTTGTTCATCTTTACTTTGTACTGTTTTGCACTTTTTCTCCGGTTTAACTCAAGTTCAGAATTCATCTGAGAGGCGCATTTGTATCCTTCTGTGAGTTCCCTATATATTCATGCTATGCAAGACAGAATTAGCATGTAAAATTCCTACCTGTTTATTTTTCCATCTTTAATTTATATTGGTAGGTATATACAACATATCTAACTAGATCAGTTAAAAACTTAATGGATGCATTTGTACCATACGTTAAGCTTCATTAATGTTAACCTTAGTAAGTTTCTTTGGTGGTGATAAGGTTAACAAGTCATATGAATGCAGCCTGGTTACACTTCAGTCAGTTGTGCAAACCCAGAAAGCGATTCAAAAACTTAAGTTTTAATATTTAAGTGAGCTCTGAAAATCTATGGAAGCAAATCCCATTCTGCAGCTATTATTGTTGTTTATCATTTATTGCAATTTCTGTCACTGGGGAAAAGGAATGGGGTATTTACTTAGTGAAGAAGATCATTAAGCTGATAGTGCTTCTCTCCAACTGCAGGTACTTCTCTTCATCTTTTCCTGCCTTCGGAAAGCAGCTTGGGATTATGGGCGCCTTGCCTTGCTGATGGATAATGACAGGTAAAATCTAACCTTTCTAAAAGGATGAAAAAGCTGAAGGGCACAGAAAATAGTGAAATAATTTGCTCTTTACCAGACTTTTCCAGTTTAATGCCCACAGATGTGTTGTGACTGCAACTCTTAAGTATTACCTTCCACTAACAGTCCAAGCATTTTGGAGGGTATCAGATTGGAGATGGCTTCCAATCCAAAATTATCAGTAGGGTGCTCTGTTGAGAATATAATGTACAAGGGCAGTATTATGAAAGCTTGAAAACCTGGCATAATAATAGAAAAAGTGTCACTAACTCTACATGACTAGTAGACTGTGAAAAATGTTTGCAATGTCCCTTAATTTCAGTACAAGAAAAAATAATGAAATTCCCTTAAATTTCCCTTTTAAAAGAGGAACAATCCAAAGCACCTTCCTAGCATTTGTAACATAAGATGAAGACACGGAATTGTGGAATTGAAAGGGACCATGAAAACAATCCATCTCTTTCTTGTGCATGAAAACCAATTGAATCATCCTCAAGAAGTAGCTGTTTCGTCTTTTCTTTGTAGCCTCCAGAGATGGAGAAGCCACAATTTCTAAAAATAGATTGTTCCGCTGTTGTATAGATCTCGCCATCCAAAATGTTTCTATATTCCATCAATATAGTAAAACTGCACAATTGTAAAGACAGGAACAGCAACAAAACCAGACTGTGACAATATCAAAGAACTGGCTGAAATTATACCGCTGATGGAATATGGAAAAAATATCTAACCTCTTACCTTATTCATTGATGTGTGGTATTGAAAAGTTCAACTGGGATTGCCACCAGCCTAGATTTTGAAAATTAAGATGTCTGGAGGAAGACTTAAAAGGCATATATTAGTAAAGGAGATCTTAGAAGAGTAAGGTGTAAGATACTTTTGGGCAGAAGATCATATAGCTAATTGGTGAAATAAATCAGTGAACCATGAGCCAAGAAATCTCTGATTGATAACTTGCCTCAGGAATGATTTCCCTAAATGGTAGCTTTAATAGGCTTCCTTCTATTCGCTGTAATGTAGGAATAATCAAAGCAGCTTTCTTGGAAGAAAACAAAACACCAATGCAGCTCTCTAATTCTGATCCTTTTTGAGATGTTTGTCTTCATCCTATACATCTCACTTAGTAATATTGCTTGTTATTGCTCTCTGAAGGTTTCCCTCCCACTGACTACTGTTGTTGTTCTTCTTTTAATCAGCCGTTTGCCTCCAAGCACATGGAACTCCTACGAGTAAATGATACAGTGGTGATAAGGGAATGGAAGGCTTGGGGAATTGAGAATTCTTGTGAAAGAAAAAGAATCACCACTGCTTTTAAAGGAGCATTTGAGAGTCTATCAATTCCACCCAGGATCAATGCGCTTTCTCCAAATCAACTGGAAAAAGTTTCTCCATTTGTATTTCAAGGAGTTCTTGGCCTTGAAACTAAAAAGACCAAGGGTCAAGACAAAATAAAATTATATCAGTGATACTTTCCCTCTTCCAAAGAAGGCAGAAGAGAAGGGTGGGTAACTGGTGGAGGCAGATTGGATTAATTTTGTTACAGATGTCAAGTAGGGTGAATCTGCTCTTGATTGTCCCAGAGATGCTTTTTCAAAAGGCAACTGGACTTCATTTCCCGCCCCTGCCCCCCAAAGACATTTTGCTTCTCATTCAAGAAGCTTCTTCAGTTCTTCTTGGTTGAGAAGTGAAATGTCTTCAATGGGATTAAAAGAAGAAAGTCCAGTTGCCTTTTGAAAAAGCACTTTTGGGACAACCATGAGCCAGATGACTAAGAATCTTGATAGACATTCTGCTCCTGATAGTTTTAATTCACTTCCTTCTCATTTTGCAGTGGCTTTTCTTTCTTTCACAGGATGCTTGAATGTCATCTGGTAATGTGGGTAAACTCCTTTAAAATATTCTCTTGGTTGTTAATCTATAATATATTGTCTGTCTGATAATGATGGGTTTCATTTGATTGTGTAATGTTGGGTGAATGGGAAGGTTAGAGTCATCATCTAATACTTAAAATACTGTTCCTTCACCATTACCTTAAAGTAGTATTTTCAAATATCCATGCTTTTAATCTATTCTAGAGGATCACATTTTTATAATGTGTAGTGGGTGTCCTTTTCATGAATGCTGCAGTTTTGAAATTACTCTTACTGAAATTCTGATCTGGCCATTCTTAATGCTGTTATGTAAGATTTATTAATCCTTGGTTTGTATAAAAATAGCCTGTTACTTTTCCACTGGTGTTTTGATTTGGCTGTGGGCATTGTTCCTTCTCCTGTTTATGGTACACCTTTTCCTGATATAATTTTCAAGTAAGTGCCAAAGATTGTAGATATCGAAATGGGAGTCCAGAATGAGGGCTTTAAATTCTAGTCTTAGCCTAATCATGAAATGCTACCTAGGAGCAAAGGGATGTTTAGGTTATGAGTTCTTCCGTAGGCATCTTGCATTACCTCAGCCTTACTGCTACACAGGGAGTATCGCTGTACAATAGCAATGCTGTAACATGTTTGGTGCGCTTATTTTTCCCCCCTAACTAATAGACCAAATGTCTAGTACAGCAAAGAGCAATAGTGGAGGAGGGGAAAAAATTACCATCATACAGTCCATGAGCTCCAAACTTGTTAAATCATGGTTTCTGTGCTGGGGTTTGCTATACCTTGGTAGATGGTCAACCCTAATTGTGGGGGTGGGGACTATGCTTCACCTGCAGAAGTTCCCAAATGTAATTTCCAGCATCTTCAGTTTAAAAAAAAGCAGACATTCATTTCAGATGGTATTGTACTAGATAAAAAGTACTTTCAAAGGACTATTGGGAATTACAATTGAGCAACATCATAGCTTCACCATCCTGGCCATTATATACACAGAGATGCTTAAGTAGCATAAGGCAGCTTCTGCTTCCTAAGAGCAGAAAAATTAGAGAAAGCAATAAAGAAATGGGAATTTAAACCTTTCTAAAAAGTAGGAATTGTTGCTAGTACACCTAAGGCCAGCAGGCCATATAATCTGTTGGAGCTCTCAGAACAATTGAACTATGGGTCATTCCATTCTGTACCATGTATTTCATTCTTACTAGTTTACAATGTAACCTCTGATTGAACATTACCTTCCAAATGTACATACGTACTCTCTTCCTTGGATAATTTTCTGTAGCTACTCTAGATAGTAAACACAGTTGTTGGGCAAATTTGTATTATTCTTTTATTTTATTCCGGAGATAAGAGCTGCATAAGCAAACTGGAAAACATCTTTGCCATTAATCTTGTATTTCATCTTAAATTATTAGTGCCTTTAATATAATTGGGCAATATAATAATTGACATCATGATTTCAAATGGTGCGAAAAACATGAAGCAAACTGTCTATTCTCTTGCAGAATGAAATAATAAAGTTACAAAGCAATAAACATAGAGAATCCAGAGCATACATCAGAATCCAATAAAGGAAACCAGAGGCTTCTGATTTCTCGGCTCCAATAAGAGGCCCCAGAATGTTATCCAAGATAGTTTAAAGAATTCATATGACTGAATTTTCTAGCAATCAATCATGCACCTAAGATTTTGTTTACCTGATTCAAGTGGTTCAGGCAAGAACAAGGATATATGTATTTGTGTACAATCCCAAAGTCCTCAGTTCATTAAAACACTTTTGGCTGCATATGTTCTTCTGGCTTCCAATTCCATACTTTCTACAGTGGCACCTACACACTTCTTCCAAAACCACTAAAGCTCTAACATTTACTGGAGAAGGGCAGACATACGTTTTCTTAAACTTTCTTGAGCATCAATATCTTCTTGGAATGTTGCACTCTTCTTCTTCTTCTAGGCTTATTGGTGTCCTGAGGTTGTGGAACTGTAGATATTTAAAAGTGGCCTGATTGGAATAATATTCCTCTCTCCATTCTTTTTCTTTTCCTCCTCTATATCTAATTTACACTGTCTTCCTCTGATTTTTGTCCACATTCCCCCTTTTTCTTCTCCCTGCCATTTACTTCCTATCTATGGGAAGCCTGACATCCCTCTTCTATGGAGAACAAAGTGAAAAAGAGAAGTCTCCTTCTGAGAGCAGCCCCTTGGATGCTGACAACAAAGATGTGGTAAGTTTGAGAGGTGCTGCGGGGGGTGGGGGGGAGGAAAAAAAATGTATGATAGAGATAATTCCTATCCCTGTTTGCCCATTTCCATCAACTGGATATAGGAAAGCAAAAACAGGGTTGTTGATGAGCTGAGAGTGAATGATGCCCATTGGCTTTATGGACGTGAATTTCCCAAAAAGGCAAAAGTGATTGTCATTGCTACTCTCGTCAAGCTGCTATTTTCTGCTATTAATTTAATAATGTTGTTAGATCAAAAGAATTGCCAAGTTCAGTGAGGTAAATGGTCCATCTGCATGAAACTCCTGCTTTTGATCATTTGTACAATATTTTTTCCTCAAAAATGTCTGGAAAAGATAAAAGACATTTGGACAACATGCCTTCCTAATGGTTTATTTCCAACACAGTAATCACTTCTAAAATTCTACATCCTTTTAAGTCTGAATGCTGATCTCATGGCCAAGTCCCTTACTGTATCTTTCTTATTCCAAGCCAAAAGTTGAGAAATCTATGTCCTTCCAGATGTTGCTAAATTTCAACGCTTGTGTCCCTTTGACCAACGTTACTTGGCATTAAAGGGGGCTGGAATCCTACAATATTTATGGACCCATAATTATTTTAGCCTTGTTTAAGACAAAGTTTAATAACGTGCTCAGTTAATTTACTCTTACAGCCATAGATAGTTCTTTCTTCTATAATTGATTTTAGCTAGCTCATTGAAATTCTTCAATTTTCTTCCTAGGGATTCTGCTCCTGGCTTCTTTCAATTTACCAGATGAAGTGAGTACATACCACTGTGGCGATATTGACAAAAGTTCATAATCTGCTCCATCTTTTATGTGATAGAGTGATTACTGTGATGATATTTTCAGCCATGGACTGTTTGCTCTCTCTTTATACTTCTCTATGTAAACTGATGGTTTTTTTCTATTCTTGCTGAGAATCGGCAACAATGAATTCACAGAGGCTTACTCTGAATATATATGCACTGCATATAATTACAGGGGTCATTGTGATGGTGGATTAACATGACTTTGATAGGGCTGGACCTATTGTTCGGCAAAGAGAGCCCAGATAGCTGAAATTGACATAGTATAGCAATAGCAGTTGTTGATAGATAATCCAACTTGTATATACATTGCTCTTGATTTTAGTGGTCAGAGTCGACGAAAGCATCACTGATTTGTTTTACCTGGAAATGAGTGGCTGATACCAGTAGCCTGAGCTGTCTCTTCTCTTGAATGTTTTGAACTGAAACCAGCTCCTGAATTGCCATGTTTTAATCAAAGAATTAATCAAAAAACAACTACTAAGTCATCGACGGAATAACAAATAAATGAATGATATTGTTATTACTTGGTTATCAGTAGGTAGCAGAAAACCCCTTTTTCATTTTGCACATGTAAAATCAAAGATGCATGTGGCATTTTATGATGAAAAAATTATCCTCTACAATCTGAAGCCTAATTCCCCAGTTAGCCAACTAAGCTATGATGAAAATTATGTTTCCTTTCCATGCTGGTTGTTTAAAAGAAAAAAAGAGAAATTGGAAATTCAATAAGGAATTAATTTCTCCTCCCACTCAGTTGCCTCTTCAAAAAGAGGAAATCTTCCCAGTCATTTAGCTATTGCTGTGTCATAAGGATATTATTTTCAAGGGGAAAGGAAGGGTTCGTTCGTTACAAAAAGCTGCCTTTTACTGAGATATAGTACATTTATATGGTTTTTTATGTTTTTAATTATACACTACCAGAGTCACTCAGAGAATGAGATGGGTGGTCTCTAAATTTGATATATATTTTTAAAAAACAGTCTCGCTAAAATGGAATTTAAAATAATGATAATAATAGTAGTGTTGAGACAATAATTTAGTTCCCTCTTCTTCCTAATCAATACCTCAGTGTTTAATATGCAAATTGGAACATCATGATATTTTGGACTTCTCATGGAACTGGATTTTATAACATAATGGTCATTTTCAAAAAAAAAATCCAAAGGCATATGAAATTCATGTTCTAAAACATATTTGGAAATGCCAGACTTGAGGAAAACCTGTACATTTTTTTTTAGAAATATGTTCCTCATCTGGATTTTTTTAAAAAAAAGAATGCTGCAGATAGATGAAGAGGAAGAGAATAATTTATGTATGAAAATCTAGAAAAGAAGGGGGTGTGGGGAAGTAAATAGAATAAAATTTTTGAAAACAAATTAATCAATGCTGTTTTCTTATCACCCTGACCCATCCTTCCCCAACCTTGTGCCCTCTAGATGTGTTGAACTGCAGGTTTCCTGCTGGCTGGAGATAAGGAGGGTTGCAATCCATCACATCTAGAGAGCACCAGGTTAGGTAAGGTGGTTCCGGTATTTGAGGTGTCAATTGCTCAGAAAAAGTAATTTTACGTTGAACTACTATTGAATATACTGTGTCTATTTCACTTTATTATTGTTTTATATACGGGGAACTCCTCTCAAGCCCTTTCCATCCTTTTATGCTAAAAAGATTCCACTTAAAAAAACTTGTTTTAAGGTTTTAGGCGGGATATCTGGATTTTGTTTGTTTTATTGCCTTCTTTAATTTGAAGATACCCAAGATAGTAAGGGATGGGATTCCTCTTTGGGTGTGCATGCTTACAGACTAAAGAGCCCTGCTAATACTTTTTTTTTTTTTTTGGCCACATAGGCCTAAATTTTTAAAGCATAAAGCACAGAAATAAAATCCCTCTGTTGAGCATATCATCTCTTCTATACTAGCAGGAAAACTACATAGTCGATCTTTTTTTTTCCATTTCTGGATGAAAGGAAAACTGTAGAAGGGGATCTCATTGAGTTGACATTTCTTTCTTTCTTTCTTTCTTTCTT
>AZIM01000947.1:288581-306647 GCA_000516915.1 Ophiophagus hannah
GGGTTGTGTTTGACCTTGGGGGCCAGGGGGGGCATGGCCAGCTTGACATCACTCGTGTCAGGGGTGCCTGTGGTGGTCCGAGTGCAGTGCCAGCGAAAACGGGCTCTTAATCTCTGTTTTCGGCTGAGCGACCTCCTGCAACTCTCTGCCGGAGAAAACAGAGCTCGGGAGGGCCTTACTGGCAGAGGGTTGCAGGAGGCCATCCAAGCTGAAAACGGAGATTGGGAGCCTGTTTTTGCTTGCAGAGGCACCGCGGGCCAGTCCTTCGATGTTTCCAGGGCAGCCCTGTGGGCCAGATTTAACACTCCGCAGGCCAGAACTGGTGCACAGGCCTTGAATTTGACACCCCTGTTCTAGAACAAAAAGTAAGCAAAACAAAATTGTTTAACCAAAATTAACTCAGCAAAGGAATATAGGCACATGGGTTAATAATGCATATTAGTGACAATTTTCTAGTGAAAACATTTTGGAACATTTTATTGATCGTGTAACATTTTAAATCCTCTCCTTAAGAATTTTGAAGTTTCTTTTCATTGTTGCTCTCATCTCCCAAATAAATGTATTTTTGTTTCCTTTAGGTCAAGTGAAAATCAGATCACAATGCACAAGTGTTATTTCTTTCTGGTATTTATGGTTATCATCTTGCCTTCACTTGGACTGACCAGGTAAAAAGCAAAATTGCAAATGCTTCAAATCAATATGGTTTTCATTATGAATAATTCTTGATAATACAATGGTCTTTTTTTTAAGCACCAAGCTGAGTGTGGTGGTAAGTGTAATGTGTTGGTTGGCCCTGGATGCAGGCCCTCCTCTCCACTCCTCTTTGATATACTGCCCATATCAAATTACCTATTATTAAATTAGCCGGTTTAATGGACACTTTCAGACAAGGGTTTCTTGTTATGGACACATTATTTACACTGTAATGGAGTGTGATATCAGAAAATGAGCTTAATGGAGCTAAAACTGTACCAGTCATATTTGCCTACAAAAGATGTGGGCTTGTCTCTGAGCTATTTGTTTATCCTGCAGTTTCATTCATCACATGGTATTAAATCAGTCCTTCATAGCTCGGTGGCCTTCCCTAGATTGTTCACATCCTTGATTGGGTATGCAGACAGGCAAAATTTTCTAGTATCATTTTGTTAATAGATAAGCTAAATAGTTAGCACTGTCTCACAGGAATAGTTCATGTAGATATTCAGTGGGTTTGTTTGAGTTTCCAAATCAGCCATTGACATTATGTTAACTTGTAACTTCTGTTCAATATCATGACAGCTTATGCCTTTTATAAAATTTGTAGTCTGGAAAGGCACTATCCAATTCCTTCTGATTTTTTGATATCATGGCTCTCCTCCCACAGTGTTTAAATGTATGTCTGACTGCTGGCATTACAGTCATGGCCTGCATTAAAAATGCCATACAGTAATTGTGCTCAAGCAATCTTTGGAAAAAAGGAACACAAGCACTTTTAAAAATGGGAATCGTAACATAAACAACAATGTGCCAGCAAGTAATAGATTATTAAATTAAGCAGCTAAATTGATGCACTAAATGCTTTCCTAAAAATTAAAAAAAAAGCACCAGCTCCTCAAGGGCTATGAACAAGGTCCCACATAAATATTTCACCTACTCCAAGCTTCTGAATACATGTAGAGTAGCTGATCCTTTGCCAAATTGGAGTGGTATCATCACCACAACACAATCATTATTTCCTGATCCTTGTCTTCAGTCTTTGAAACCTGATTCCATTATATTCAGAGAGAGTATATGTGCTGTGTTAGAGATGGCAGTCTTTTAAAATGAGAAGAGAGGCTGCTTGTTACCTTCATACCATCTCCACAAACCCACTCAATCTCCCAGTTATTCCACCTGTTCTTTCAAATTTGTAAGAACTACATCTTCTTGCACTGAAATATTAATTGCTACCTTCCATTTGTCCACAACGTCATATCTGCTCTTGCTAATCGAAAAGAGTTAAATTTGCTTGGTTGCACCTCTCTGAAGAAATTGTTCCCATCCTCAAGCTGCACACACTGAAATATGCCCCATTTCTATTGAACCAGCAGGGTTCAGGTGTGGGTGTTTGTTAAAGAAAAAAAGTCACAAGCTTATGATCTATTTTATTCTTCTCTCTTTTCCCTTCCCAGTTTGGATCTCTTCTTTCGCTGGCTATTTGACACTCATTTTGTGGATCAAGCAGAGATAAAATTTCAGTAAGTATTACTGAACATTTGGGGTGTGTTGTGAGATGGGTCACCAATTTTAATTAGTGGGGTGGTTGTGTCTTGCTTGCACATAATATATGGAGGTAATTATGGGCCATTATGACTGCATATGGCCTTTCTCAGGATGTACTTCTGTTATATTATGCTCTTGCTCGCTCACTCTCTTGCACACTTTCCTGGATCTTTTTTTTTTTAATGCAGGTGTGTTTTTCTGCCCGACAATGGAGCTTTCTTTGTCAACTATGTTGTCACTTCCAGCCTGATTGGGACAGCCATGGAACTGTTGCGAATCCCCGGGCTCATTGTCTATGCCACACGGCTCTGCTTTGCCAAATCTGAACCTGAGCGGCTCCACATCAAGCGGGTCTGTTGGGTTTTTATTTGGGACATTTGAAACCTTGCTTGTAGGATTAGAAGGTTAAGTAACCTCCTGAATGATTAGGATTATGTACAAATAGATTATATCCAGCAATACTCTTAAAGTGGTGCCATAAATCTCTAGGAGATTTCCCCTAGTGAGACAATGAGAGTTTTTATGAAGCAAGAACCTCATGCAAAGTTGTTTGAAAACAGACAGTGTTAAATCATGGCTTGTTTTCTTTAGCCCAGTAAAATCCCCCTATCGTTCAGCCATAATGCTAAGCCATTAGTACATTGTTTATGTTTTAGCAAGAGGTATCTGACCTCTCTCGTCATGGATTAGCATTATTGCAACTCAATCTTTGTAGCATGGTATCACAAACCATGAGCAGAAACATCCTACTTTAGTTTGGGGCATGAGGATAGCAATGACATTATGATACAAACTTACAGGAACTACTTTTCAGATTTGGATTAGGGAAGGCATGGAGTCATAATTTGTTCAGTGAAGAAGTTAGGCATAATTGTTGTTCATTGTAAACTAAGAGGCATGGTTTTGAAATGGTTTAATAACAAAATTATTACCAAGAGCCCATCACTGTCCATAAATCCCTCCCTCCATCCTGAATAGTATTTCTGGATTCCATAAAATTAAATAATTTAAAATGTTTAGTTAAATTATTGAAATCTTGTGAAATTACTAAAACCCAAATATATTTTTAAAGTTGTGTGAGAGTTGTCACCTGAAAAAAAGGTAAACTCTGTATAAGGAAAACAAACTACTGTTAACTATGCACAGATCCCCCAGAATGGGACAACTCGCTGCAGCCAACTCACCAAGGCTAACTTGTCATGGGCCAGCTTGCCGCAGGACAATATAACAATTTCAGTTTAATTATTTAAAATAAAAAATATTCTAATTTTTGTCATTCACATTTCGTTCTCTCTCTCCTTTTGCATCCTTTCTTTAATGCTTCCAGTCCACCATTTCTTTGATATTAGTGTAACTCTTGTCCTGCAGTGAATTGTCTCATGGCCAGTTGGCCATGGTGAGCTGTCCTGTGGCGAGTTGGCTACAGTAAATTGGCCATGGCAAGTTGGCCACAGTGAATGGTCATAGACCCCAGGAACCATGAGGCTGTTCTCCCATCCTATCACCATTCATTTAACTTCATGCATAATAAAATTAAAGGTAAGGTACACTACTGTGCTTTTTCCCTCCCAGAATCAAGCCTATGAGTTCCAGTTTGGACTGGAGTATGCCTGGACTTGCTGCATATTTGCTGTGGTGATGACATATAGTATCACCTGCCCCATTATTGTCCCCTTTGGTAAGTAGATACACAATTCCTCCAAAATTCCTCCTGTTGCCAATAACATCTTTATAGGTCTGGACCTTGACTGATTGCCATTGAAGGAAACACCGCCCAATAAATCAAACAAATACAAGCTGTGGCTTTTGTCAGCCTTTGGGATGATATCACTTAATGGAAAAGCAGTGAAATGTACATTATAAAGTTCATTTCCAATAGACAGTAGCCTTGTGAAATGATATACAAATGAATATAGAAATGATAGCTGAATAGCAGTAATTTCTCCAAATAAGAATTATTTGGGGCAAAAAGTGGGATCTCAGTACATTCAGTACATTTTAGTATATGTTATTCACTGGATTTCAGTCTGCTGACATTTATACCTTTTACACTTTCTTTTTAAGCCACAGAAGATATGATTGGAACAGGGATTTTTCTGCTGCCCTTTCTCTCTGTGCCATTTTTCTGTTAGCCTATCCTACTCCAGAATTGCTATTTGCTGCAAAGAACAGTAGCTATTTCTACAATAGTTTTTATGGGCTTGGAGGGAAAGGATTGTTATTTTTTCCAAAAAAATGGTATAGCAAGAAACAGGTAAATCCTTCCTCCTTTTATATTAATCTAAAACAAAAGCCCTAAAAGTACAAACATGAAACCATAAATTTATCATATTCTCTAGGTTGTCCCTGATTATTGATGTAATTGATCCCAGGGAATGAATTCTTATGCAAGAGAAGAGCTACAGAACATAAATACAAGATGAGGATGATTCTATGTTGAGAGGGTATAATACAACTGTTGGAGTCATTAACTCAAGATTTTTTCCCCAGCACAATTCCTTGATAATCTTTGAAATGTCACTAATGAATAAATCTTTTGCATGCAAGCAGAGGCTGTACTACTGCTGAACTATGGTCCCTCCTGGCCTTTTCTTTCCTGTAAAAAATATTTCTGGGCCGATTTCCTTGTCATCCTCCCAGCTACTGCTGTCTCCTCCAAGTGGCCATTCTCCATGACCCAATTCTTCTATTTCTTTTCACGCAGGTTTGCTGTACATGCTACTGAAGCACATGGTTGACCGCTACAATATTTACTACGTCTACATCCCAACCAGACTGAACCACCGCATCCATTTGGCAGCAGTAAATCAGGTGGTGACAGCACCCATTCTCTGCATGTTTTGGCTGCTCTTCTTCTCCATTCTGCGTCTGGGTAAGTGAAGTTTCATTGAGCCTTCCGTGAGCTAGACTTGGGTTAGTCTCCAGTCTTGTACCCTCCAATTTATGGGATTGCAATTCTAGCTAAGCTGGTTTGGAGAATTGGAGTCAATTCAGCTGGAGAAAAGCAAGATGGGAAAGCCCTCAAGCCATGGGTTTGTTCTGTTATTTAGGCAGGATTATTACAGCTAAGTTCTTGGACCTCTTGAGATTCTGAATCCAGAGTGATATTTATTGTACATCTAAGAGTGGAAACTCTTCAGTTTTTCTATATGAATGGTTTAGAACTAAGATGGCAAGTTCACCAGCTCTCATTTCACGCATGTTGAAAATGTAAGGAGTTCATGCCAGAAGCATGCTTATGCATATGCCAAAAACTGATTAGTCTCTGTGGACTTGGTGCTGAAAAAGATGTTCTCCCACTATTACAGGGAACTGCACATACATAGTACAACTGATCCCAAAATGAATTAAGGCAATTGAGAATTAGATAGCACTTGGTTTAAAGGGCAATTCACGTGTAAAATTTGGAGCAGAGCTGCATCGTTCCTTTCTTGGGTTCATCATGCCATGCTGTCATGGGCACTAGGAATAACCTTGAGGAAGAGGAGAAAGAGCCACAGCCAAGTCAGTGGTCAGATAAAAGAAATCCGAGCCTGGGCTAGAAAAGTAACTTAATTAAGCATCTCAGACATGACACTCCCTAGTTCTCATTAAGACTGTTACATGCAACCTTGGCTTTTAAAGAGCCATATTGGCTAGTATAACCCTGGACCAAAAACAACTCTTTGAAGCACAAAAAGGAGAGCACAGTCAGCAGCATCTGAAGTGGTCCAAAACTAAGCATCCTGTTGTCTTGGTTGGGCTTGAGGGCTCAAAGCAGTGAAGAACTGCAGAAGATGCAGAAGGGAAGCCAGTGTAAGTATTGGGAAAAAGTGAATATTCTCAAAAGCATACAGGCTCATATTTCCACTACTTTACTTCTAATATACTGGCAGTCCTTCTTTATTGACTTCCTCATTTAGAAACCATTAGCAATTACGACAGTGATAAAAAAGTAACTGTATAACCAATCCTCGCATCTACAACCATTGCAGGTTTGAAAAGCAAAGGAAAGCTGAAGTGGATCATTAGCGAAATTGCAGTTTCACTAGCAACCACTTTAATGACTGAATTGCCAATGCCCAATTGTAGTTGCTAAATGAGGACTACTGCTAAATGTTTAGATATAGAAGTCCACAGCATACAAATGCACCTGTTAAGTGAGGTCTGGAAGTCTGCATTTCGAATAGTTTATTAGGAGTTGGGGAAGATGGGAACTGATCTGTCCTTTTACAGCTCATTTTAGTGAGCAGCTAAAATGGTACTATGGTGCAGAAGGAACCACTAGTTCTTAAATGGTATAATAGTCATATCTGGGCATATGAAAGGCATATTTAAAGTGGTACATGAATTTGTTAGTGGGCAGGTTTGTGCAGAATAGGGAGGTAATAATCATTCCTTGAAGGTTAGTTTTGTTTTAGAAGAAGTAATCAGTAGTATGTAGAGAGCCCTCTTGCAGATGGGATGAGCTTTCTTCCTAATACAGAAGGCCTCTGGGCTCCCAGCAGCAAGTCTACCATGAACTGTAGGCAGAGGAGGCAGTGAGAATGGGCACATTGTGCCAATCTGTTTCTCTTTTCCCCAATGCTATAGGTTCTGTTCGTCCCATTACCATTTTCACCTGTGTGGTTCTTCTCTCCTGCATTCCCTTTTCCTTCTTTGGTCTGTGCCTGAAGAAGTTTCATCCAAGGAAACCTTCCAGCTATCAGGTAACAGTGCACTCATTTCTTGGTTTGTATCCAATGGAACACCTTCATGGATCAGTCTTTTTTCCCCACCACAGTCCCCAAATCTATTCCAGACCTTGAGAGAATCTCTGGAGTCAATTTGGTGAGACATGAAAGAAGGAGGAAAAACAAAGGAAACTTTTATTGTGCAAATGAAAATCAGCTGACACGACATTGGATCTTTTGGGCTGTTTCTTATACTTGTGACTAGTTGCCACTAGAGAGGCAAAGCATGAAGATATGGTTCTAATTTTAATTTCCGGATGTAATATCAGATAGCTAACTTATTTTCTAACTATCCCCCCCCTGTTTTTTCTCTCCGTTTTGCTATAATGCAGTTCTGGGATGAATGCCGCATCTATTCCTAAAAAGTTAGAAATCCAGTATTAACAGATGTATGCACTGAGTGTGCCAAATAACACATTGATGATAAAAATCTTTAAAAACAGAAAAGGGCCTACAAGTCCAGAACTCCTTCTGTTTCCGTTCTAAGAAGCAATTTTTGATGTACTCAGTGAAATAGTCCAAGTTCAAACAATTATGTGTTTTTCTTGTTCCCAAACATCTCAGAAACTTAATGGAATTCCAGCTAATTATAAAAAGCAATTATAAAAAGTATGATATAAAGTATCAGACTTATCTATGTGTAAGTCGATAGGCATTACTCTTTCTGTGGGGGATTTGTTGATTGTTTACCTTCTATCATTCTTTTTTTGCTATATTAGTTTTCTATACATTGTTTTTGTCATACTGAATTAAGCGAAGATTGAATCACACACAAGTTTTCCTTTCTTTTTAAATTTCAAGTCAGGGTAGTATCCCTAAAATATTTTCCCTCCAAAAGTTTTTAACATGCACTTTCTTTCATTCTGTTTATCTGCTTTGATTATCAGAGATTTAGAAAACAATGTACCAATGATAGTCCAGTCCCATTTCTTCCTCACAATTATTTTTGTGAGGCAGTTTATCATTAAAACTGAATTAATAGAAATTTGAATTAATAGAAATTTGAATTTGAATCTAAGTGAGTTCACACATTAACCATGATTATTTGATTAAACCACAGTAGCTGAACTCCTATAACATACTAATCCAAAATGAAATGAATCATATTGTGGATTAATGCAATAAATATGCTATGTGCTAGTTTATACTTGGCAGATGACCCATGGATCATACATAGTCCAAAACACCTGAGATGTGCTGACCAAATTCAATGGAAAAATGAGCAATATTAAACTGTTTTTCAAATGATTGCTGTGGGGCAGAAATTCTTAAGGACTCAAATGGTTGAACTAGAAGGCCTCCTAGGTCCCTTCCAGCTCTATTATTATTCTATCCTATTCCATTTCACATCCCCATCACCAAAGGGCCCAAGAAATTAGTCCTGTTCCTTCTAGTGACAACATATGGTCTACTCTGGTCATCCAAACCTTCAGAAATTGCCTACACCTGACATGCAGTTTTTTGTCCAAAGGGGTTTTCAAAGGAACACAAATCTCAGATTATCATGCTCTGCTCACAGGGATTGTGAAAGGACTGCATTTATAACCCATTGTTAAAGGTAATGCTCCTTAAGTTTGATCAGTATTCTAGTGTAGTAGCATCCATATCAATAGAAAAGTTGGAACAATTTTCCAAGTTCCTCCCAACATGGCCAACAGCCATGGTGACTGGAAATCTGGTGGTCTGAACACATCTGGACTGTCTCATGTAAGGGCAGGCTAAATTTATGCCAAAGCAGCAGCGTCTCAGAAGAAAATGTCGCCATCGGTTTCAGAAATTACCCTGCATCTTCTGGCTAAGTATGAGCCGAGGTGGCGCAGTGGTTAGAGTACAGTACTGCAGGCTACTTCTGCTGCCTGCCGGCTGCCTGCAATTTGGTAGTTCGAATCTCATAAGCTCAAGGTTGACTCAGCCTTCCATCCNCTCAGCCTTCCATCCTTCTGTGGTGGGTAAAATGAGGACCCAGATTGTTGGGGTCAATATGCTGGCTCTGTAAACCACTTAGAGAAAGCACTGTGAAGCGGTATATAAATCTAAGTGCTATTGCTATTGCTAACAGATGTTCCATCATGATATGTTGTAGGAAAGCAGTTATTGGAGCGTTTAACATATTTTATTTTAGATGGCCCTCCACAAAAGGATGTTTATTTAATAATGGTTAATGTCCTCTGTTTAAACAATTCTCCCAATAAGATGCCTTTGTGCAAAATTTTGGATTATTTTTTACTATTCGAGTAAAAATAACTGAAGTTCATCCCAATTATATTTTACTCACTCATTCCAGTATAGCACTTCGTTACTATGCTGTTTTGGGCTACCTCCCATAGCTACATGCTGATGATAGCTGATAACTACTATAAATTGCTTCACAAATATTGCTATACAGTTTACTTTCTGTTGGCTAAATTCACTGTTGCTTCATTTGTTGCTTAGAGTAATGTGTAAATAAAAGGAATGAATAAATCATAGATTGTTTTAGAACAGTAATCTTCAATTTATTGATTTACTCATTTTTAATCGTTCATATGATGAGGAAAGGGACTATGGTTTGTTTGCTTATTTTGGTTTCTTTTTGTGCTCTGTCCATGCCTCCAGTGAATCCATAGAAGTGCAAGGCAGGAGCCACTGAAAATAGGAAGGAAAAACAGGAATTAAACAAATCAGCTGGAAATACTTTGCTATATAGATAGAAAAATATTGAATTAAGCATTCTGGGGTTGAATTTCATTATTTAATCACTCTCAATTTTAATTCTAAGATTGTTTATATTTGTGGAGGGACTTCCAAACAGAACAAACATTCTTGCTTTTTTATCTTACATCCAATTTACATTCTTCTCCATCTGCAAACAGATGTCAGAGCAGTCCGATGGGGCTTTCAATGATACAGAAACAAGTAGCATCTCTTCCACACCCAATTCAAATGTAAGTACATTCATAATTCATCATAAGTCCTACACACCTATAACAGTTGCAATTAAACAGATTCCAGACAGTTGCATTTATTAAGTTGCACTTATACAGATTCCTGTCAAGGTATGTGCCCCAGAAGTTTTTAACGTTTCAGAGGTGCTTCACAAGCCGCAAACAGTAATTGCTGCCATACAGTTGCCAAACTTGGAAAGGAGGAGGGAGTCTATATTAAAGGAGTGACCTACTTTGTTAGCCAAAGAGATGAAAGCCAAAAGCACCAGAATTTAACTGTCTTGCTTTTGCATTACAGATGTTTGTGGCCACTGTGCTTCAAGAGCCAGAGTTAAGTCTTACGCCAGCAGCTTCCCCAGCTCATCAGTCTTATGGCACGATGGGCAGCCACTTGGACCAAGCAGAAAACATAGAGGAAGGTGGCCTGCCAAGTTTTGAAGCAGAACTGGAAAACACAGAAGGCAAATATAGAACCAGACCCTTGCTGGACACCCAAACTCACTATCATTGATTTCATCCTGCCAAACCAAAGATGGGTGGACAGAATCTTCAGAATCTTCAGAATGCTGGAAAGAAGCATCATAACCCAAAATCTAAATTTCCCCGAGCTGCTATACCAGATATTTTGGGGAAAAGATCTGAAGTTGTAATTTGGATCAGAGCCAGTCAGGCAGATGGATGATGGGCCTTTTTAAGTCCTGACATCTCTGGTCATGCTGTTAGAATGGTGGATATAAAACATTGAGATGTTGAGCTCAGATACAGACTATTGAGATGTTCTGAAGAGAGATAGTGTTATTTCTATCCTATACACCAGCTGCTTAGCAGCATGTTCTATATGTTACCTCTGTCCTGCTCCAGGTTGACAAACTGCCATTGCTTGACTCTTTCTGTGTCTTCTGGGTAAATCTTCTGAATACTCAGTTGTTCCATATTCTCTTCCTCCCTCTCCCCCTATTTTGCTTTTTAGAAAGAAATATTTTGGCCATATGAAAATATTTCTCTAGCTTGAGCTATCTTCTCATGGCAGCAAAAAGAAAGAAAGGACTATTTTGATTTGATCAATGCATTGTCCACAATAGCTGCGGTCCTTTCTATAAACCATTAGTGAAAGGGATAAAGACATATGGAAAGTTGAGCATCCTTGCATATACATTCACGATCACTGCAAGTCTCAGTATATTGCCAGCTGCAGAACCAAAGTCCTATATTTCCTGATAATGCTTCTGCTGCAGTTACTGCTTTTGTCCAAATCCATTGCCAAAGACTTCCTGTGCTAGTTCGGTTGAAGTGACGAGCCTAACTTGTCTCTGTTTTTCTAGACCTGCATTTATCTAGTTGCTGGCTTGGCAAGCAGAAGAATGCTATGTTCAAATTTTGCATTATTTTGGATCAGATGAGGTGGAAACTTCCCCATTCCTGGTTTGACAGCAGATTTCAATATGGGAGAAGGGGAAAGGAGGTTTCTAATGCTAATAGGTAGAGGTATGTGTATAAAAATCTGGTCCAGTTTCCTATAAAACAGGGATAGAAAAAGCTTGATCATCAGACAACTTAAGGAAAGGTGAAAGGTTTAGCTTATGTCAACCACATATTTTTCTTTAATAGGGGAAGTATTTGTACAATTGAAGAAGAACCAGATTTAAACACAAAGAGTGTTCCCTAATCACATCTAGGGTGACATTAAGATGATAGTAGAAACTGGAGTGAAATGGCAGGCAGAGGTGAAATCTCTGTCCTTAAACAACACATTGTCCTTTTTTCCACCAGCATGTTTGAGGTTGCCAGTCATCAGCTGGCATGATGTCACATGCCTAAATTTGGAAAGTCCCAAAGAAGACAACCAAATAATACATATGCTTTTCAGAATTGCTTTCTGTTAGACATGTGCATGGGAATGATTCAGTTTTGTTTCAAAGCCACCACTATAATACAACTCTTCTTCTAGTTAAACTGCATTCAAACTTTAACCAGGAATTTGTGTACCTTTCCTCCAGCAGAGGAAATGTAATCCCATAAAATGTCATCGAAGGTGAGGACACTGGAAGCTGGAGACACACAGGTTCTTCAGTCTGCATTCGGCAACTGTTTCTCACAGAACCTTCTGCTAGTTCCTGGGTCTAATGCATTGTGCACTTTTCTCTTGAACTGTGTTGTTAGACCTACAATGGAGCAGTCTGCAAATTTCTGAGAGATGAGTAATGCTATTAAAGAATAAGTAAGAGGGAGAATTCATAGGTGATTTTCAGAAAATCACCACTCTCTTTTTTCACAGGATTTTTATGCTTTGAATAATTATCAATCCTGTAAGTAATAAGCAAGTGAAATGTTCCTAACTTAATGGATGTTATAAATGGAGAAAATACGCTGCATAGTACTAAGCTGCTCTGCTGAACAGGTTTTCCCTGATAAATGTTTTCCTGTTCTACAATAGTAAATGAAACAAAAAGACAGAAAACAGAAATTTGACTAAATGTGGATTTCTCTTCCAAGTTTAATAGAAAACAATCCTCAGGTCAGGATGACATCTCCAGTTGGAATAAGCAGACAAGTCCATTTCTCTCCAATGGAAGAGCCACCTTGACTTTTATATTCTTCAGCCATTTCTGAGACAGCAGAATTCAAAAACTGAAGAAATATTGTCACTGCGAAAAAGAGACTGGTGAGCTCAGTAGAAGTTCAGAAAGAAAGAAAAAATCAGAACAAGGACATAGTATCTGCCACGTAATGCTCTTACTGCCTCCACATGTGTAAAACATTAGCAGAAAAATGTAATGTGCTAAGGCCTGACTAAAAGGTGGCTGGTTTGTGTATAGAACAGCAATTCACCACAAACCAAAATTTTCCTTTCTCCTGAGCTTCACCAAGGATATTCTTTGTCTGAGTAAATATCAGTGCAATGGAACAGAATTTCCAGAATCATTTAACATTACCGACATGTTTTGAAGAACTTCATAACTCATGGCTTTCTTTATCTTTAAGGAAACAGGAATTAGAAGACATAGTTTTGGGATCATGGACCACTACTATGTCTAGCTGCTCTACTCAGGCTGCATCAATTCAAGAATTCAGAAGAAAACCTGATTTGCATAAACCAAGACTGAGTTAGGACAGGGAGAAAAAAAGCATCCTAAACATAAACCTTATAAATTAAACTTTCACCTAAAAATACCCTTAAACAAGAATACTTTTTGAAAGCACTGAGAATTGCTGTTGAGAAGCTTCAATGATTGATTGTATTAGGGTACAATCCCACACTTCAGAATTGCCTGTAACTTGACACTCGAGAGGCTATTAGTGTATAATGGTTATAATCATTCCAAATTGGCCATGCTGTCTAGACTCTTTGGGAAGTGGAATTCAGCACCATCCAAAGGCACACATTTGACTTGAGTTAAACTTCATTTAAAAAAAAACATAACTGGATGTTATGTTAAATTGGCAAAGACTGTATATTGTATGGTAAGTGTATTTTCACTTATAAATTTTCACTTATAAAGCTATGCTACATTTAGAAGGAAAGAATGTGTACCTGAGAACTGAGGGTTTAAAGGAGGAGGATTTCATTCTTTCTGCCCTTTTCCCCATTTAAATATGGTAGGCATAATACCATAATTGCTGTTGGCCTCAGAGGAAGAAGACTGCTTCTTATAAACTTAAGAAACCTTATTTGCAAGGAATTGGCAGACTTACTGTAGATCCTCTACATGTTACTTGAATTTTACATATATGCCCTACGTAGCTTGGACGCAAGTACATTAAAATCAGCCTTCCTTGACTTGGGATTGTAACACACTAGCTGGGAGTTCAGCCCAATTGTATTTGGAACATAACTCAGTGGGAAAAAGCTACAATAAAATACAGATGTGTATTTTGTAGAGTATCCATCAACCCCCAAGTCTGAATCTCAATCCTTACGTATGCAGTGTTCATGTCTCTTACTGGCTTGCTGAATTTTACCAATGTTCTGCATTTGTAGGGCACATTGAACTATAAACTAGTCATAAAGACTTGGACTAAAAACTGCCCCCATTTTCAATCTCCTCCTTTGGGGACTCTCAAGTGTACTGGACTAAACCTCAAAAAAGCAGAAGACACCATTCTCTGAACCCTCCAAGTTACAATCCATGCAGCAATCTCTTATATCAAGTGAGTGTATTGAAATTTGATCTCATTGTAGAAGGACCGTGAATAATCCCATCTCTCCCATTTAGACATGCAAGGAAATGGAGACGACATTACCCATTTTTAAAAGCAGCAATATATATTTTTAAATGTCCAGATCATTAAAGAATTCAGCATGCGTCTTGAAGCAAAAGAAAAAAGATTTCTAATGGTGAGATGGGGTGGGGGCAAGAGACTTAAGACAGAGCAGGGAACACATGGAGATGAATTATCTTACTTGGGTACAGTTTCACACAGCACAGTAAGGGATTCCATACTGATTAGTTTGCCCCATTCACTGATGGCATTACAGGCAGGACCATCAAATTAAGTATTTCAGGGACCACTAATACTGTGATTTCAGATATGATAGCTGCAGAACTACAGAGTTGCCTTAGCAGAAAGCTGAAGAACATGCACATACAACTCTCAGTATATGTTAATCTTCCTTATGGCACAGTGGTTAGAATGCAGTACTGCAGGCTACTGCTGACTGCCAGCTAACTGCAATTTCAGTTTGAATCTCACCAGGCTCAAGGTTCACTTAGCCTTCCATCCTTCCAAGGTTGGTAAAATGAGGACCCATATTGTTAGGGGCAATAGGCTGACTCTGTAAGTCACTTAGGGCTGTAAAGCATTGTGAAATGATATATAAGTCTTATTGCTATTGCTTATCCTGGGACTTTTAATAGGCCCAGCATTATTGTGCTCCAGGACTTCAAATAGATATTGTCTAAAAAGCTACATAGTTGAATGGCCTAAAACTGAGTTTCACAGTAAGGCTCCCTGCACCAAACAATTCTTGTGTATAGAGCCATTAAGTAGGTGCTCTTGATTGCCTTCTAAATTTCCCATATATAGAAGTATTAGCCTTCATTCTCTTGCAGAGATGTACCAGATAACTTACAAGGTTGGCAGACTAAGATAGTATTTTCATAATGACATTTTCCAGGATGGAGAAGGAAGTTGTTTGTGTTTCTATTTGGCCATGACATGTCAAGAGTAGCATAAAGTGACCCAATGAATCATGGGAAATGAAAGTGACGATGCTGGAAGGCCTCTGTGGAAGTAGCAGGAACCCATCCACACATAGGCCCTGCTTTTCTCTGATCCACTACTGTGCCATTTCCTGCTACTTCCACAGAGGCCTTCCAGCATCGTCACTTTCATTTCCCATGAAATGATCTTTGTCCATTCACCTATTAATGTAGCAAACTTCCAGCCATCTACTTTCTTAGCTGCTCTTATTTCATAAATGTCTGTGGATTAAAACATCGTGTCTTCAGGAAAGAGCTCTCTTGTCATTTCCTGAATCGACTTCCATTGGGATATAGCAAGAGTTCTGAATGCTGTTAGGTTTACTGCTATGACTATGCCTTAAGTTGCTCCACCCCACTGGTCCCTGAGCTACACCTTTTAATATGGATTGAGCTGTACATTTTAATACAGAGTAATACATGAACAGAAACCCTTCTGAAGCAGTTTTCTTTGGAGAATCTTATTTTGCTTTATTCAGTAGGATACTGAGACATCAATGTATCAAGTATAAGAGCTCCAATAGTTCTGATTAGTTGACTCTTTAAAAATCAACATCTCATTCAGTGGAAATTATTGGAAAAATCACAGTCTAATCCATAAATGAATTGTGGTAGAAAACATACATAAAAGCAGCAGTAGAACAATTTATGGTATCTGGCTATGTTAAAGGTTTTGCATAACCATCTACATCATCAAACTGACCAACAGAACCTGAAAAAATAACCAAAATATTGCAGTGTAGATGTTGTAGATGTTGAACTGTTGCTGAGTTCTAGCCAATTATGTCTATCAAGCTATTACATTCTATTTCATTTCTTTCTCACTTTCTATTAACCTGTGTATGATTTGGTAGGCACCATGCAGTGTGCCAAGCTAAATCAGTGGCAAAACCAGATGGCTAGAATAGGGCAAATTTGGGTCAGGTAAGATAACCATCACACAAAAAATTGAAGAGTATCTTTCAGCCTATTGTGAACCCATGGTATCTGATCATAAACATCTCTCATTTATTGATTTCTTAGTAAATTTCTAGTACCAACTTTCATGGCATCATTTCAGCCCCGTCCTTTCCCACTTAAACTTCATTGTAAAGGGAGCAATCTCATTTCTCATATGCATGCTAAAGATGAGAAAGACTTTATACAACCATTTTTCCTCATTCAATTAATGGATCAGGCTAGAAATACTTCTATAATGAACAGCTTTATTAAAATTTCAGGGCTGCCAAGAGAGTCAGAAAATTCCTGAAATGGTTCTGCTAAATAAGACAAAGGGTTAGGAATTAGAAAGTTCTGTATTTCTCAGAAAGCAGAGGTGGGAAGAAGATTGCAGAGGGAAATTGAACAAAGGGAGGAAGGGGTAGAGTAACTCTTGCGGCACCTTTCAATTCTTGCATGCAGCTGTAACCCCACCCTAGCAATCTTACACAATTCTGCATTTAGCCAAAGTGTGTCCAGAAAGGCAGACATGAGGCCTTAGAATATAATTTACAAGGAAGAACTGAGTTGACATAACAGTCACCAATTCTCCCATAGAGTATTCTGTCCTAGACTGTTTTGCTATTCTAACACCATTACATAATTGAAATAAGCAATAAGAATATATTGCCTTCTCCTTAACTTTTATGAAATTGAGGTCAAATATTTACTGATTTAAGTCTCGTTTGAATTCCCGAAGCAATATGGAACCTTGGGTAAACACATACTGTATATAAATTCTAAACTTGCTTAACTCCAATAAGATCAGAGAAGTTCCCTATTTGAAAAGGTATTCTCTCACACTTCCAAAGGAAGTGGGCAGTTTAACTTACTTTCTCTGAAAAGCCAAGAGCTGGAGATCCTGAGTTCACTCAAATGCTTCCTAGAAGTCAGCCCAGCTGGAGAAGGGATGGAAGTAGCAACATCATTAATCTATATTGTTTTGATTTTAAGACTCCTTAGGTCCTCTAAGCCTTGTGAAGCTTAAATTATTAAGTACAACTTATGCTAACCTAATAATGTGATTATAACTCCCAATTAGCTAACAAAGGAACAATCAGAATCCAATTACACTAGAAGGGAGCTCTCTAAAGAAAGAAACAAAAGGCTGTAAAAAAAATGAGGTGGGCTATTCACAGGGCTGCAGTATAGTAATTCTACCAAAACAAATGGGGAAAAAAATCAGAGAATAAACCCTTGTGGATTTATGAAAACAAGCATAATTGATGCATCAAAGTGAAAATTTCCACTCTCCCATCAACTATGCATAATGCCTGAGAGAAGCTCAAGCACAATTCAAGGAGTTCTCTACTTCAGACAGTAACTCAGAGACTTGCCTGAAAAAGTGTATTCCCATTTAGAAGTTCTAACCTTTGCAACAAAGGTCTGGGATAAAGCCAAGTGGCTATTGGGCAATCTTCTCAATTTAGTAAAATACTCTTCTGAATATTTAAATTGCTGCACTATAAAACCAGAATCGCCATTAAAACAATCCTTTGCTTGCTTGAATCTGTTGTGACTCATATTGCCAAATATGCATCCATGAAGGATATGAAGGTTCTGGAGTTTCTGTAATCCAATCAGAGTCACCTATATCTTAAGACTCAGGGCAAATAAGGGGATTTAATTCACTGGCAATTCTATATGGCTAACCATGTGTCAACTCATAAAACATTTTGTATACATGTTTTACAGTTGACAACAGAAAGAAGGGGGGAGTTTCAAAGAGCTGGCAACAGTGTGAAATCGAAAGTACATTCCATTCATATTTCAAAGACTGATTAGATGGCTGAAGCTTCTGCTGCAAAAAAATCTAATTGGAGAGCATGACTGATGACTCTTGGCTATGGACGTTTTTCGTTGGATGATACACCCAGAGGGATGGGGGGGAAAGCAGGATCAAGGGTGACAGTGAATTACGTATCTCAGAGCTGGCTACGCCCAGGTTAGTGCTGGATGTAGAATGGTAACTTCAAATAGATCCTCTTTAGTTTTGGGAGTGTGGCTCAA